>CANXYC011829262.1:0-11249 GCA_948193065.1 Aleurites moluccanus
TGATGTGAGATGCATCTTTTGATCAGTAAGGAATAAGAGAAAGCTATGATATGATAATAGTAAAGATTTGATGGATGCTTAACTGGATTTATAGTAATGATTATTGTATGATATTATATGATATTGTAATTAATATATGTGCATGAGATTCAAGATTTGTGAGTTCTACTAGTTTATGGTGGCCTTATGCCTACCCTTGCCCTAGGACCATCGCACCACTAGAGTTGGGGTATGACACAAATGAGCCACAGACATCCAAACTCATCTATTCTTTTTGTTACTTAAAATAGACACTTAGGGGTCCAACATATCTAAAATTCATATCAAAAGGAGATCTACATAATTTATGATGAATTTCTAAATTTACCCAGACTTTACTCAGTCTCCACATTCTCAGAATAGGCAAACAAATTCAAACTTACTATAGGAAAATAAAGAATTAGACAAGCTCAGGTCAAGAAAGCATAACTCTTCACACACACAGAAACTTGCAAAACTGATCTACAGACTTAAAAATAAAATACAAATCTATAACTTCTATGATTACATTTTTCTAAATTATTCCTTTAAAATCATGAAAACTGATTCACAATATCCTTTCTAAACACGTATTCTGAAATTCTCAAAACTCCAATATATTCACAATCAGAAATAAATAAATAATTATAAACAGGTATTAAAAATCTGCTATTAAGTGACCCCATTTCCTACAGTTGTAGCACTTTCCTCAATTCTTCTTGAAGATGGTCCTTCTGGCCTTCAACTTTTGATGTTCACTTTTAGGTGACTTGGATTTCTTAAAAAAATTCTTGGAATTTGTTACCGTGTTAGTAACTGACAGTTATTGTCTAACCATTTCCAAGTTAATTCTAACTCGATTCTTATCTTCGATTATAATGAATCGTTTAAGATTATTTAGTCCCACTTGCACTTTTTTCCTATACATTTCAGTTTTAAAGTGTGCCACACATATAGTAATTTATAAATAATCACACCAACAAAAAAGGGATCATACACAATGATTTTCTCATTAGTCAATTTAGATTTCAAATTTTCTAAATTAGTAATTTGATGAGTGATTTTCATATTTTTATTGAATTTGAAATTCATGAATTTATTAACAAGATGAGTTTTAAACAATTCTTTCTTCTTTTTAAATTGAGCATTTAAACTATCCTATATTTCTTTAGCAGTATTAAACTTGTTATAGACTTTTGTAAGATGGTCTAAAAAATAATTCAATAAATAGTCTTTGTAAAAGTCATCATATTTATGCTATTGAAATTCATCAACTTCTTTCATAACATTAGCAAAAATACTCAAAACAGTATAAAAAATATTTTTATATTTTAAACCAAATTTACTTTTCGCTTTTATGAATTAAATTCAAATCTATTAAAAATGTGAAATTTAATCATCTTAATTAATACATATTTTTTCCATTCTTAGAAAAATTAGATAATTAAATAGTAAAAATTAAAATAAGTGCACTTGATTTCCATGGGCTGTACTGAAAATGTTTTTTTTTTTTTTTTAATTCAAGGCAGGTAGTAACCTTTAGACTGATTTCAATATTCTCCACTAATGTTTTAATTGCAATGCTCCAATCCAATTCAAAACAGCAAATAGAATTTTGCCATTTTGCGATTTTGCTTCCTTTTCTTTCATTTGATTGGCACAATTGGCAAGGCTTGCTCCATTGATAATACCAAAAATTGTTAAAACCCAAGTGCCATAAATGTGCTTCTTGATACACAATCGCACAGAGAATAAAGGCCACAGATTGTGCTTGTCTCTTTATGTCTTTATATGTAAAAAAAAAAAAAAAAAAAGACGTCGGCTTGGTATGGAACACGAATCCAAATACGGAACAACAAAATTATGGATCAAACCAGAGAGCTTTAATTCACAATCACTGCTCCAATTCACAAGTTGTTTTCGATGGGTTTTGTAATCAATTAAAATAATGCTTCAAAATTATTACTGTTTTTAGTATCAAGCAATAAATATAATTTGAAGCATTACACTTTATATATCTAATTTGAAATATCTAACATGTTGTTTTCAGTTAGCATATATATAATAATATGCTAGGATTTATCAATTAATAGGCACTTATTCATAAAAGCCCACTATAAAAGTTCATTATCTATTAGACTTATATTAAAACATACTTAGGGTTATTATTAAATACCCAATAAAACTTAGATCTTTTTTAGGCCAATAAAAAACTTAGATTTTACCAAAGATTCAAGGTTTACACCATCTAAGTGAGAAGAAAACCATAACAGTGTAAATTCCATCCTAGGAAAAATTTCTAATGGCCAATACAAAAGCTAAGTCGAGTTGAAAATATATGGTGCTCACTGATGGTATCTCAAACAAACCTCCTAATAAACATCATTGATAATAATGGTTGTGTAATATCATTTGATATACCTTTGATGAAATTGTCTAGCTTAAAGGTATATGTTGGTAAATGACTTCAATTATTGAATTCCTTGAATTGAGTTGATGCAAATTCACTACATTGAACCTCTACTGAAATAACTGCTAGGTGTGTACATGGGGTCGTGTAGTAATACAAATGCTTTTAGAAAGGTATATCAAACCTAAATTAGAACTAGTCAGACCAACTCTCCTTCATACCCCCAGCGAAGTCACCATTGTAAGTTGTTTATTAAGCACCACACTCAATTTTCAATGTACACTTTGACACTTTTAACCTAGCGCATCATAGGCTAGGTAGGGAATGAGAGTTGCCATTCAGTAAAATTGAGACACTAGTTACATATTAAGCTAGTTAAGAGGTCCCTCATAGTGTCTAACCCTCATAATGAACCAAAATCCTTACAGATTTGAGTTTGGGAGTTGATCCTATTTTTGTGGTTTGTTTGAAAGTGATATGTTGATCTTTCCATATTGATTTTCAAAAAGATTTTTAATGAATTTACAGTATTTAAACAACAAAATGTGCATGAATAATAAAGTAAACTATAAAAAATAAATAAGGATTTTCAAATCGCCCAAATTCCAATAATTTATATAAATAACAATTAAAATAAAGTTGGGTGCCTCCTTTTCATCCTTTGACATTATTTTCAAGTCAATTTTAGACTTCTAGTTCGTTTATATGCTGAGATTTGCTTTGCTTTGAAACCGCAAAATAGACAAAACAATAGCACATATCATCAATAAATAGGGGTAGGTTGGAATGCCGAGCTGATTCTTCCTTTTCATTTCATTCTTCGATTTTTCATATCGATTTCACAAAATATTATATTGTTAATCCAACAAATCACCAAAATTTACTCATGAACATGTTTCTAAACAAATGCAATCATTAATTGAATTAAAACAACCTAATTCTAATCATGTCGTTTATGAACGGTCCTATGCTTGGTCTTCCGTTCTCCACCAAAACATACATTCAATCTTCTATTTCTAAACATAAACATAAAATCTACTTTATAAAACACCTAAGCATACATAAACTAAGCAGTAAACAATCATTCTAAGCCTAAACATGCATAATTTAGATAAGAAATTAAAGAAAACTAAAAGAAAAAGGAAAAGGAAAATCCCTTAGAAAGTTACCTATATTGCTTGTCAATCACAAGCACGAACTTCCAAGCAAAAAGAACTAAAATATTTTCAGAGGATTTAATTACAAGCTTTTACACGAATAAAGGTCCATTTTTTAAGATTCTTCTCAAATTTATTTACTGTGTGAAAATTGAAGTTGGGGGATCCTATTATATGCTCCTGAAAATGAGATCCTTCAAAAATTTGAAAATCAAACTCAAAACAATGTCTTTGACACTTTGATGGCATAAATCAAAGGAGAGCTCATGGCATGGGCGTTCCTAGGTGGAATACCTATGTGGAAAGCCCTTCCTTTTTTCAGGGATGAGTGCTGGAACACCCCTTATCCAGGGCTTCGCTTTTCATTTTGCTTTCTTTCGATTCATTTTTTGATCCTAGACTTCTTGCTCTTATTCTTCAGAGGTATTTCAATCCTTTTACTTGAATGTTCATCATCTATAGCCTACAATTATGATGGCTATCATCATCAAGGTATAAGGATCAACATATAGTGTCTACATCACCTCATCGATTTTTAATCTTATATGAAAATACCTTATCTATTTTTTCTAAAGTCATTATATTTCTATAAGTTCTAATTAAAATTTATACAGGTCATTACACATATTATTTTTTTATTATTTTTTCAATCAGTTGATAAATAATAAACTTAACCTATATATATTTTTATATTAAAATTTAAAATTATCAAAAATAATATTTAAATTTAATAAAAATTTAATAATAATAGTTTACACATTTTAAGATATTTAAGAAAATAAAAAATATAATTAAAACTGCACAAAGTGTGAGACTGTAATTATTTGAATCTATATTAAGATAAATTAAGGGAGTATATAACTTAATAAATCCAAATAAATATATTTGTATTAAAATGGATAAATGCCTAATTTTTTTCTTGAATTTTACCTCATGTCCACTCAGATTTAAAATACCTTTTTCGACTAATTTAAACCAGAAATTTCATTTCAAACATAAATGAGCCCAATTTTGAAGAGCCCATATAGCATATCTTGAATAATTGAGGCCAGACGAGTGAAAGTAAATAATTAATTAAAAAATATAAAATCTTAATTTCTCTATCTACCAATTAATGTCTCTCATATAGCAGTCGTTGTCTTGAGCTCTGCACCAGACTCACGAACTTCAAGATTTCCATGTACCTATTTCTCTATTCCCCCTCAAATCCCAATTCGACACCAAAATGTTCTTTTGACATATATCCATATGTTTGATTTATGTCAAAATATGAAAGTTATCCCATAAAAAAGCTTTTAAATTTTTATGATATCCATCTTCTCCACCATCACTACCATTGTTGTCGCCACTATTCAAATACGAACTCGATAAAACCCCAATAACATCTCTCTACACACATGTTTAGCACTCAAAGCTTAGAGACAACTTTCAATAACACTCACCTAAAAGCAATTGAATGTTTACACTCCAACTCCATTGGTGTGATGGTCCTATGGCATGGATAGGTATAAGACCACTAAAAACTTATGGAACCCAATGCTATCAATATAACTTCCTGGATCAATATACATAAAATCTCTATGTGATCCAACATAAAATCATCAAAATAATCCATATTATTGTTATTCCATTTGTTCACTATGAATCAAATATCAACCTCTAAGCCATCATCCACAATGAACAAGGAAAAATCCAATAACATGTCAATACTATCTCAATGTCTATGTTTTGTATACTATAGAGCAACTACAAAATGATCAGTACATAAATGACAGAACAAACAGTAAACTATACAACAGATAGGATAATACCACTTCCTATATCAGTAAACATACGTTTACACGGAGCATATACCTAGGGCACTATTGTCTCCTAGGAAGAACACTGATAATTCAAACTTTACCAGTTAAATCACCTATGCATACGGCCTAAAGGGTTTTCCTCCATTGGTAAAGGTGTTATGCACAAATGTGGTTTGTGGCTCAGTCATGGTTAGGTAGGCACAATGAATAATCTTGACCTAAATGGTCTCTCATTAACAATAGACAACAATTAGTAGCCTTTAGTTCAATAAAAAAATGCCTATATCAATGAAATATAAGACTTAATAATGAATATGGTTCAAGAAATAATAACCATATTCATTAATAATGGATTAACAAGAAAGAGGATTTTCATGAACAATAACAATGATACCAATATGATTAACAATAATAATAATATTATAGAAGTACTAATATAATTTGAAGTGTGTGTGTGTGTTTATATATATATATAAAAGTAAATACAATTCATGGTGGCTTATCATACATTAACATATGTCATAGCTCATCTTATTTTTGCTATAAACCTTTCAATCAAGCTCAAATCATTTAGCTTTGCATGAAACTCATCAATATCCTTAGCCACCTTACCTACACAATCATTATTAACTATATTCCATGGAACCCTAGCCTTAAAGCTTGATTCCTTAAATCTAATCATAGATTCTTACTCATAAACATCATAGTTAACATCCAATAGACTCAATTTCATCCTACAGTTACTATTCAAGTACACCTCAAATTTAGGGTTTACTAACCCATAAAGTTCCAAAATAGATATTTATGATTATGGACTTCTTAAAGTCTATTTAGATGATTTTCAACACCATTTTAACTATAAATTGAAAAATTATCGAAGGTATAGAGAAAAGTTACTATTCTCATTACTATTCTCCTAAAAACAATTAATATTCTTATCTTTCAAAATAACCATTAATACTAGCAAGCTCTTAAATACTTACCTAAAACTCATAAATGACTATTATAACTATTACTAAACTCATATCATACATAAAAGAGAAGTAGAGAAAATTACTTTTTCTCTTAACTTGAGTAACTTAGAGGAAACTTAGTGGATCTTGAGTAATTTCTTTCAAATCTAGATGATTTTAGCTGTTGTTTTGAAGTAAAGAAATGGGGTAGCTTTGTTAGGGTTTGAGAACTTAAGAAATTGGAGAAGAAAATGAAGAATTGGCTAAGTAGAGGCTAAAAGAAGAAATTTTTTTTTCATAGAACTCGACAAGCAATAAACGTTATATGTGGTTCACACTCGTTACTAGAATTTTGGCTTTAGGGCTCATTAGGGATATTCATGATCATTACCTAATGTTAATGCTTGTTACTTGAATTTTAGAACTTGACAGTTTTAGATAGAGATCAAATTAACGCTCGTTATCAAAAGAGTAACTGTAACATCCTATAAAATTTTATATTTACACTTAGGACTATAATATGTGCATCAATAGGAATATTATTTTTATTTAAGTATGTAAGTTATATATGTGTAATTAAACCATTAAAACTTCAACTAAGGATCATTAATACTTTGTTAAAAATAGAATTACATGGATACATCATAGAAACCCTAATTAAATGTATGATGAAAAATATGTTAACTATTAGTGTTGAGAACTAAGGTGGGGCAAAAGTATAAATAAGAAAAGTTACGGGGTCAATGTATAAATAATTAAAACATGAGGGGTTAATGTGGAAATTCATAAACTTACCTAAAAACCTTTTAACCCATTTTATACTTAGAAAAATTTGCTTATCTTTCTTATTTCATTCAAAGTGATTGAACCATCATTCTCCCCCTCCTCCATTTTCCTTTCAACCAAATCCTACGGGTAATTAGCACCAGTGATTACTAAACTTTTACCGTTTTTCTATTATGATCACTAACTGGGAAAAAGTTATTGACTGATCACCATATTTTGAAAATTATTTTACCGAATGATACCCTAGCAAATTTTTTGCCGAATCGGAGTATGTGTCAGCCACGTCAGCATAGTATGCTGAATCGGATGGACACGTCAACATAGTACTTTTTTTATTTTGATCACTAAACTTTCATCATTTTTCTATTTTAACCACTAAACTTTCTATTTTTTTTTTTTAAGAATTTATATCTTTGATTAAATCATTTTCAAAATACAATAAAACACCCATTTAATTTTAAAAAAAAACACAAATTATGTTATTATTAATATTAACTCAAGCATAACTAAAACTATATAGATTAAAACACATAGATGATCAATAAACAACTTACATATACTTGCCCATATCAAAATCACCATAATCATGATCCTCAGTCTCAATCACAATCCCAATCTTCAATGCCACAATCACCTCTCGTGCTCTCTAGTCTCACCCTTTCTCTCTCCTCGTTCTCCTTGGCTTCTTCGGTGCGTGGATCTTTTTTTACCTATTTTAATCATCGAATCAGCTTCTTATTATTCTCGAGTGACCTTTCTCATATTGTGAAATCCTAGGTATTTTGGCTGAGTTGACTATTGTTATTGTGTTTTTTACTAGCATTGGCTCGCTTTTGATCTCTACTTTAATGGTTGGATTGGCTATCGCATGTGCACATGGTGCATTTAGAGTGCCTGAGGATATGTTCCTAGACGACCAAGAGCCTGCAATGTTGGATTCCTCTCTTTTCTCGGCGATGCCACTTCATTCGCCCCATTGTGGCTTCTCTCAACGTTGCTTCAAGTGTTTGATGAGGACGCAATCTTTGCTTAGTTCTTTTAGTGTATTTGTTATGAGAAAAAGGTGGAGATTCAATTTTTTCCTCTGATTTGAAAGTAATTCAATTACAGTTTTATAGATTAATCTAAGATCTTATGATATTTTAGATTTGATTAATTTATTTGCATTGTAATTTGGATCCAAATTATGGAAGTTTTTATATAGGCAAGTATATACAAGATATTTATTGATCCTCTGTATGTTTTAATCCATATAATTTTAATTATGCTTGAGTTAATACTAATAATAACACAATTTGTGTGTTTTTAAAAATTAAATGGGTGTTTTGTTGAATTTTCAAAATGGTTAATCAAAGATATAAATTCCTAAGCAAAAAAATAAAAAGTTTAGTGGGCAAAATAGAAAAATGGTGAAAGTTTAGTGATCAAAATAAAAGAAGTACTATGCTGATGTATCCATCTGATTCAACGTATTATCCTGACGTGGCTGTCACATGCTCCGATCCGATAAAAAATCCGACAGGGTATCATCTGGTGTAATAATTTTCAAAGTATAGTGATCAGTCGGCAACTTTTTTTCGGTTAGTGATCACAATAGAAAAAAGGTAAAAGTTTAGTGATCATTGGTATCAATTACCCTAAATCCTACCCAATTTCAACTTTCACCAAATTTAACCTCTAAGTTTATAAAATCAATAATATTTTATACATTAAAGCAACCAATTCTAGTCTAAAGTAAACCCTAAAGCTAAAAGTAGATAAAGAATTCAAGTTGTGGGCTAAATTACGGTTTCCATTATAAGTTGAGGTAAATTTCTTATTTGGCTTTCTTTTTAGTTCTTATGGCATAAATATTAATATTCAAAAGGAAATTTTGATAATAGAAACACATAAATAATCATAGGAAGAATTCCACCTAGGGTTTTGATTATGTAAAACCCTAACTTTAAAATTAGATGAGTTTAATTTAATTTGAGCTTAGAATTTATTTTTTCATGTTAAAAGAAGCCTAAAACATATGAATTTGATCATGTACCACAAAAGGAGAATGAGAATGGTGATGGAAGAAATGATGAAGGACATTTATGCTTACTTTGATAATTGAAGCTTAAGTTACATTTTTGGCTAAACAAATATTTAAGATGAGTTATAAATGTGTTTTTATGCTAAAAAAATAGCCACCTTTGAAATTATTGAAATTTCCTTATTACTTTGGTTTGTTTGTCTAAATGCCCATTTTCCTTTCCCTTTGAATTTTTCTTGTTGATCAACCTATTTATTGTAGTCTTTCCTTGAATTTTTGATTGCCTTTTGCTTCATTTGAGTTGAATACATGCTGTTCGTCGTGTTTGTCGGATTGCACCTTCCATAAAAGTCACCATTTTGTTGTTTGAAACATGCAAACCAAGTGTTTGATGAAATGCCCCAATGACCTAAACTTCATGTTTACCAAGTGTTCGATGAAATGCCTAAAATAACTTACAGCAACGACACCATTGGAACCAAACCCTAGCCTTGGCCGAAGTTCCTTGGCATACTTTCCTATAGTTATTATTTTTGAATTATTATCACATATTGCTTTGTTGTTTAGTATAATACCAAATGTGTTTATTGGATTGTTGATTGAAACATATTGCCATCTTTGTTTACTTAATGGCATTCTTGAACCTTATGAGCCAATTATGTGATATTATGACAGAACTACCTACGGATGGGATAGTGGGTGAGTACCATCGGCATTGTGCACAATGAATATTTTATTGGACAGTTGCTACGAAGGGGTTAATGTCCTAACCATAAGGCCCAATCAACCTTATATCATCATTATTGTTTATGCTACTAGATTGAAGCTTATTACTGATATTCTTATAATCTATTAATTATGTCATACATGGTGATTATGAACCTTTCTTTATTCATGATACATTGAGTTTGTATTTACTGTGATTGATACCTTCTATATCATACTTTATGTAATATCCTTAGTGAAACCCTAACCCTAGAACCTTGAACCCTAGTTGGAAACCCAAACCCTAGTGCTTTAAACCTAGGGGGAATTAGAGGTGTTTGCATGAGTTGGTTTCCTTATGTGTTTCATGAATTAATTCATGTGTTCAAGTGCCATCGATTGCCTTATATGTTATATGAGTGACTTGATGAAATTATATGTGATTGACAAATATTGTGTTATATGATTTAAAGTGTGTGTACAATGTGTAAATTATTGTGAATTAATTATTTGGGAATTGTATTGGGGGTAGATAAAATAGATAATTCAATTAGGTTGGGAAAATAAATCATAGGACTTGATTGTACAAAAAGTGAAGGTGAGGGAGCTCTTTGAGAATTTGTAGGACTCTGATGCAAAAGGAATTGATGGAGAGGGAGTTAATGGTAATTTAAATGCTTAGGATGCTATGGATTGAAGTATTGAAGCATCCATCATCCAATGGATGCATGCTAAGGTGCAATGAAGTTAAAATGAGATGGAAATATAAGATTGTATCAATATTTCACCAACCATAAATTCATTCCAAAAGCAATTCTGCATTCTTCTTCTTCTTCTCAAAACCGTGCCAATTTATTTTTCAAAACAGAATTTCTGCTTTCTTCATCTCTTTGCTAAGGTTAAGGAAGAATCAAGAGGCATTGAGCAATTGGTTGTTCTAGGTAGAGTAGTAAAAGGGGACAACACTTTCTTTTCTTCCTTGTTGCAAGATTTCTACATTTTGGGGCTAAATCTATCATAAACATTAAATTATATATAAATTATATATTTTAACTATTTCTTGAAATAAAATATATTATATTTTTTTAAAAAAATCATTAAATTTGAGATCAAATCAGATGCTCAAAATGCAACAGTGCATTTGGTGTAGTGATCTTATTCTTACTTAGGGTGCAGAGATCTTGAAATATCATAGAACTATCCCAATGAATATTTTTATAGATCAAACAAATGAAAACTACAAAATATAAATAAATAAATAAATAAGAGAATTACACGTATGCAAAAATGATAATAATAAAAAAACTTTTGCTGGGCCGACAACTCTCTCTCATGATAATAACTCCTAATCAGCGTTCATCAACAAACCATATTTTCATAATTTTTTAATCAATA
>CANXYC011829270.1:0-10954 GCA_948193065.1 Aleurites moluccanus
TATATATATATATATATATTCTTCATTATGATGGTTTTTATTTATGTTAAGAATACTGTCCATAAGTATTTGTTAGATGAACGATTCTAGGTTAAGGAGAATGAGGTGACTGTTGCATCTAGTACAATTACTTTAAATTGTTCATGGTTGTTGGACCCTTATCTCAGGCTGTATTAGATTTGGAAAGGCCATCACCTCTGTTTATCTTCCTACTTAGTACTGTCACGACTCAGTTTCCCGTACCGCGATAGTCCTAGGGCACGGGAAATACCAATGGCAACCGGGACCCATAAAACCCAGTACCATTACACAGTGTATCAACCTCAATATATTATTCATTTATTATAGTTACCATTCATTTTGTTATCCTGTTATTCATTTTGTCATGCATTCTGTAATTGGCTATAATCATCAATTAACACAATATCATCAATATAATAATACTATCATCATATACATGTTCATTTTCTAGCTAACCTGTACATACCCATGGAGCAGCTAGATAATGAACACTAAAATAATGTAATACAATAACATAATGTATATACATCAAAAAGTCTGTAGCAGAATCCTCAAAGAAACAGAAGACTAGATTCTATAACTCTACTCCTCTCCTGAAATGGGTAAACAAATAAAGAATTAGTATATATGATACTCAGTGAATTCACATGCATCGCAATAAATAATGGGTATCATATAACCAAATGCATCAGTCAATGAAATATCAGTGTACCGAATAAGTGTTCGGGTACAGTAAAGCCAAAGAAATAACAATTAGGCTTGGTTACATATGGAAAGATAGATAATAGGATGGACTGTATGAAAAGAAATCATACAGTCTCCAGTCAATCAATATCTCTGGACCGTGTAGGTCACCATAATCATATAAGCATAAGGCTGATCAGGCCCTATGGCCAGGACCATAACCCCTCCTAGTTAGGGTTTAAAACTACAATGTGCATAAGGTCGACAGTATTTTCCCACTACCCTGTCGAATCGGTAGTTCTGCCAAACCATATCAAGTTCAATAATGAGGGATACCATAAGCAATAATGGCATCCAGATCACAGTCAATCCAATAACAATCAGTTCAGTATCAATCAATACAATATTCAATATAATCAATGGCCATGCCATATACAGTATACAATCAATAATTAAGGGTTTAGCCATAAGGAAAGGCATTAAACAAAAATGGGTTCAGTGGTCAAAATGGTAGGTCAATTGGCATGCCAACGTCACTGATGACAATTGCATTCAAATGGTAGGCCTATGAAATACAACCCAATAGACCAATGGCAAATAAGCTAGGCATCAAGAAGTACAATAAAACAATCATCAAATATGATCAAATGGCAAGGAAATTCAAGCAATAACTAAAGAAATTCAAAGGCAACACAAAGGCAATAGGGTTCGGCCATTTAGGGTTTTTCACAAGTGGTGTACAATAATCAATTCAAGCAATTAAGCATATCAAATGATGCATGTAGAACTCACTAATATTTTAAGTCACCTTTGCACAAGCCAAATCCACCCAAATTTTTCCCAAATGTGTCAATTAGGTCACTTTATAATTCACCTTTGTCAAATCTCCAATTCTACATTAATTAATCCATCAATTAGTTATCCATTCACATCAAATTAACTAATTCTAACATCAATTAATAAAACCTAACACTAATTCATTAAGTTATATCTTACAACTTCAAATCAACCATCAAATTTAGGGATTTCCACAAATTATTATTAATCTAGGTAAATTAACACTAAACCCATATAATTCAACCTAAATAACATCTACTAAATCAATTAGACCAAACAAATAAACCCTTACCTCAAGTGGGTTAAAATGGCCGAAATCTACACTTCAATATCCCTTGAAATCCTTAACTTCTTTCTACAAATGGATGCTAGAAATGAGGTGAGCTAAGTTAATAATTAAGATTTCTATAAATTTTCCTCAATAATTTGATGAAGAAATGAAGAAAATTGAAGAAGAACATGGAAGATGGTGCTTCGGTCTTCTATGGAGAAAAGAAGAACGAAGGAGAAAAAGAAAAGAAGAAGAATAAGTTATCGTGAAAAAAAAAAATAGTTACTGACTCTCCTTAAATAGGCTACTGCCTTAGTAAATTTCCACTTCGCCATTTTTTTTCTCGCCAGTTCTAGTTCGCAATGCCACTTCGCGAATTGCCAGCTCGCAAATGCCACTTCGCAATTGTCAGCTCGCAATGCCTCTTCGCAATTGCCAGCTCGCAAATGCCACTTCACAATGCCAGCTCATAATGTCGGCCTATAAATGCCACTTCACAATGCCGCCTCGCAATACCACTTCGCAATGCCGGCTCATAAATGCCACTTCGCAATGCCGGCTCGTAAATGCCACTTCGTAATTGCCGGCTCCCAATGCCACTTCGTAATGCCAGCTCGCAAATGCCACTTCACAATTGCCAGCTTGCAAATGCCACTTCGCAATTGCCGGCTGGAAACCTTCCTCATCCACTCATACTAAACCAGTTCGCAATTGAGCTATAGATATCCAAACTTCTTGATTCTTTTTGTCACTTAAAATAGACACTTAGGGGTTCAACTTATCAAGAATCCAAATCAAAAGGAAATCTACACAATTTATGGTGAATTTCTATATTTCATTCTGACTTTACTCTCCAAGCACGGTTCGAACAGGTCTGATTCAATTTGGTCTCTCTTGAGTTACAATTCTCCAATCTCTTTGATATTTTACAACCATCAATCTATATTAAGCAAAGAAACATTTTTCATGTTCACTCTTTTGACTCGCTCATTCTCTAACATTCTCAAAATAAATAACTAAGACTTACTGCAAGATTAATGAACTAGACCGATTCCGTTTAGGATGTACACACACACACACACACACACACACACACACATATATATATATATATAATATGACAGGTGTGACAAGTACAAATTACTAATGGTATGGAAGCGGTGAGTCATAATCCGCTTGACATGATGTCAGGATAAACATGTGGATACTCATAGGATGAGTGATCGAACTGTGACACTGGATGATGATGACATGAAATTTTACTGTCAGTCAATCATCAGTCATCTAGATGAGAATAGTGCATATAATCATTTGACTTGAGGTGATATATGCTTCATATATGGGTGGTTAAGGTTTTTTACTGCTTACATGACGAGGCTAACTATGCACTGATATATGGTATGTGGTGGCCTTAGCTAGTTATATGTTGAGGCATATGATCAACCAATAAAGGATTCGTTCCTCCGAGTAAACAGAGTCAAGATCCTATGCCATCACATTCTTCTTGATATTAAATCCTTGGCCAATGTGTTGACATCAAGAATTGAGTTGTGAAATGGTTATAGTTATCTCAGTATTAGGGTTTGACCAATCTATGACCCTAGCCATGATTAGGATCTTAGAACGAAAGAATTAGAGTGCACAGTAATCATAATCAGTAGATTCATGGAATATGGACCTATGTCTGAACATTCATATTTGGTTGGGTAGTCATGCCATCTATTGCTAGGGGTTAAGCATGATTTATGTGAACCAATCAGGAAGAAGGATTTTCTAGATTAGACGAGAAAGCTTTTATGTGATATTAAAAGGTAATATCATTTCCTATTTCTAATCGAACATAAACCTAGAAAGTCACATAATATAAGTACATTACTTTTGACTTAATTATCTTGAAAATAGAGATAATTGGATAGCGAAAGTTATTAAGTTAACGTGGTTGCTAGCATAATTGTTTGCTCAGTTTTCGGTAATTGAGGTTTATCAATTTAACCTAGTTTGCATAGTTTGTAAACTGTAAGGATTAAATCGATGGACTAATTATTTGGTGCTTATGGACCGAATGGTTATTAAAGCCTTTTCATTTAATGTGGTCTCAACCCATATTGGATAAATGGAAGAAAAATGGGCTTTAGGGTTTTTATGGTTAATGGACTTTCTTTTTGGTGGGCTAAAACTCCATAAAGGGTAAATAGTTCATTTAGTGGAGATGTAGAGATTCTCCACTAAATGAAAATTATTTAACCATAAGCTAACTCTAATTTCTTATCTTTGACTAATTGAACTTTGATTAGCTTAATTAGGCTTTCAAGAAAGGCTTTAAAATGTCAAGGGGACAAAAACTTACAAGCCATTCAAAGCCATTTTCATCTCACCCACCATCTCTCACTTTGTCTCCTCATTAAAGCACTTAATGAATAAGTTGAAAAATCAATAAAATCAGTGAGTGAGAGGGGATTGACGTCAAAAACTCCCTGGATAGGCATTTGGAAGAGCAAAAATCAATTTTTCTTTCTTTCTTATGCCTTAGAAGTTTTATAAGACACTTTCTTGATTTCTTCTTGTGTTTCTATCCTTTGCAAACAAGGTAAGTGTTTGCTTAATAAAGATAGAGAAAAAGCACCATTTGTATAACTAGGAAACCTTTTCTTCTTCTTTCTTAAAGGTGTTCTTTGGTTGGTTTGGCTTTGCAAAGAGAACAACCATAGATAGGAACCTTTAGTTGAAAAAGATGCCTAGTTGAAAGATAAGCACTTGTGGACTAACTAGAGGCACAACATTTGGTGTGCTTGGAATTCTTGGCCTTCAAGAGGTAATTCCTTAAGCTATGTGTTGTTAAGTAGATGTATGATGTATTTTGACCATAAAATAATAGATCCTTTTAGGGTTTTCTTATTAGTTAAAATTTTAAATAGCTTCCACTGCGATTTTTACACTTTAAGCGCACCCGGTATGAAAATACTTTGCCTACAAGTTGTATCAGAGCCACCTATTTTTTGCCAAGACACATATTTTTGTGCTTATCATATATAAGTGTGTTTGGGAAAAATCTCAAAAATTATAGCAATGGTTATCAATTTTGCAAAAAAGGGCGGCAAGCAAAATTACTGATCATCCAGAATTTTGCTTGTAAGCAAGTGTATGAACATATATGGAAAAGAGGTTGTTTTGGGCTTGCTGAATTTTTGGATTATAAAATTGCTTTTTGCACTTAATTTTTGGATCAAACATGTTTATATAAAGTGTACATAAGGCATATAAAATGACTAATGAACAAAAAATGGTTCATGCATTTTCGGATGATGATTGTTTTATGTTTCTTTGGTGATGGCATGAAATTGAGATCATGGACTTAGGAAATTCTTGAAAGGATGGGATGAATGTAATATTAATTTATTCTTTCATTAGGATTAAATGTAATAATTTAATGTGCAAGTATATATTCATTCATTTGAGCTCTATTGAGCAAAGTGTTGTAATTTCACTTTAGTATGCCAAGGGTTACCATTGTAATGCAACGAAAGGTGTGGGAGATTCCAACACAAATAAGCTCAACCATGAAATGCCTAATGGAATAAGTTCTCAAAGGTAAATGAGGAAGACTTATGAATGTATGGATCACTTAAACAACTCCCTAATTCCTTGTAGCTAGGAATTAGGCCCATTAGATTTAGTCCATGATTGATCTTGTGTATGATGTTCATTTTTTGATATATGTATAAATGTATGGATAAATGCATTTAGAGATACATATGAAATTGAAAAATGGATAATGTGCAAAGTGAGACCTAATAAAATTAAAGCCATTAAATCTTCTAATAAAGGAATTAAGTCTAAGGCTTTCCAATGGAGCAACATATTCCATAGACATTAAAATTGACACTGGATATATGGAAACATATGGTGACATATTTAATTTGGAAAGTATGTTATTTATAAGGCATAGTTTGCTTGTAAGCCCATGGAAATATTTTTTGGCAATATCGACAATGAGTATCTGAGCCTTGAAATATTCAAATTCCATGGATTTGCAGATTCATTGGGTTTAACTTATCTAATGTGAAAGGCTAATAT
Source organism: Aleurites moluccanus (assembly GCA_948193065.1). Classification (NCBI taxonomy): domain Eukaryota; kingdom Viridiplantae; phylum Streptophyta; class Magnoliopsida; order Malpighiales; family Euphorbiaceae; genus Aleurites; species Aleurites moluccanus. The sequence continues at coordinate 5,888 of CANXYC011829270.1, forward strand.
CAACAATATGTATTTGAGGCCCGTAATATTAAGAGCCGGATTTGATTTAACCTCACATGGGTTGTGAAGAGCTAGTTATGCTCAGTTATGGAATATCAAAGTAAGTAATAATGGCAATGTGTACCTAAGCAGAGCTTTGCCATATTTATAAGAACTCAAACACTCACTAGAATTCCACCTAATAGGATTTCCATTTTCCATTTGGAAGTGTGGAATTCGCCAAATTAGTCGGAGGACCATAAATTAATTAAAGACCAAATCTTTATGTTGGTTATTAATATGTTAATAAGATAACTAATGAACTTGATTAATTTTCTATAGTGAATCACCTAATTTAATTATGACAAATACCTCCACAAACCCAATTACATCTATATTGGACCGTTATAGGCTCACTGGGCAAAATTTCACTTATTGGTTTAGGAATCTCAAGATTGTTCTATTAAAGGATAGAATCAAATATGTACTTGATTCTCCTATCCCAGGGCCCTTGCTAGAAGGAGCATCCGCAGAGGAACATGAAACTCTTAAAAAGTGGCAAGATGTTGATCTATCTACTCGGTGCTATATGTTGTTATCCATGAAGGATGAGATACATAAATCACACGAGAATATGAACTCTGCTTATGAGATTTTGCTCCATCAAAAGGAGATGTATGGAGAGCGGAGTCGACCTGCTAGATATGACCTATCCAAGCAATTGTTCAGGTCAAGAATGATACAAAGATCATCAGTAGGCGAACATGTCGAGTGTATGATTGGGTATATTGAGGCACTTGAGAACCTAGATTTTACCATAGATTTTCACCTACATAATGACTTGATTCTTCAGTTATTACCAGATTCTTACTCTGGGTTTATTATGAACTATCATATGAACAATATTGAATCCACATTGGCAGATCTTCTTAACTTGCTTGTCATGGCAGAAAAATCCATAAAAGTGGAGGGAAAGGGAAAAGAGACGGATCTTATTACTGGATCCTCTAGCAAGTCCAAAAATAAGAAAAGTAAGAACAATAAAGTCATCCCACTTAAGCCCAAGTCCTCCATTAACAAGAACCAAGCAGTGAATAGGCCAGCTAGTGCAACTAAAGACAAGTGTTTCCAATGGTTAGAGGTAAGGCATTAGAAGAATGATTGCCTTAAGAGAAAGGGTAAAGGCAAGGAGAAAGGAGAAGGTAACACATCTCTTTCTTGCTATTCTGATTTGTTTTCTTATTCATGTATTGTATGGATTCTTGATTCAGGTGCTAGTTCATATATGTGTGCATCTTTGCAAAATGTAGCATGCAGTAAGAGCTTGGAAAAGGAGAAAGTGACTCTAAAGATTGGCAATGGAGCTAGTATTGCTGCTAAGGCCTTTGGATCTACTTTAATTAATCTTAGAGATCACGTTTTACTTTTGAAAGACATATTATATATACCTAATGCTTATCAGAACATAATCTCTGTATCCAAATTAACTATGTTAAGATATGAACTTTCGCTCAAAAGAGATGTATGTATATTATATTTTTGTAATGTAATAGTAGGCATGGTTTATGTATTAGATGGTCTTTATTACTTACAGAGTAATGATAGTAAAACTGTTCCAAGCATGTTTAATATCAATACCATGATTATGAATAAATCTAGTTCAAAATTACTTTGGCATCTTAGACTAGGTCACATTACAAAGGACCGATTAGTCAGGTTAGAGAAATAGGGAATCTTTTGGGTTCTGAACCATATCCAATCTGTGAGTCATGTATTTAGGGCAAGATGACTAGGTTACCCTTTATTGGACAAAGAGAATGAGCTAAAGAAATTTTGGAGCTGATACACAGTGATGTATGTGGCCCATTCAGAGTAATGGCTAGGGGCGAATTATCGTACTTTATAACATTCACAAATGATCTTTCAAGATTTGGTTATGTGTATGTAGTGAAGCATAAGCATGAGGCTTTTGAAAAATTCAAAAAGTTCAAATGCAAAGTTGAGAATCAGAAGGGAAAAAGTATTAAAAACCTAAGGTCTGATCGAGGAGGGGAATACTTAAGTACTGAGTTCAGAGCATTCTTAAAAGGGCATGGCATTATCTCGCAATTAACACCTCCTAGTACACCACAGCTTAATGGTGTGTTAGAAAAGAGGAACTGTACTTTGTTGGACATGGTACGAAGCATGATGAGTTATACCAATTTGCCTATAAATTTGTGGGCATATGCATTGCAGACAGTATATTATATCATGAATTGTGTTCCTTCCAAATCTGTTCCTTCTACTCCTTATGGGATATGGTTTGCTAGAACCCCTAGTCTTAATCACATTAGGATTTAGGGGTGTCCATTCCATATTAAGAAGTTACAGGTTGACAAATTAGAAGAGAGAATTGTGAAGGGTAGATTTGTTGGATATCCTAAAGACAATTTAGGGTATTATTTCTATCTTCCTGAGCAACAGACCATTGTTATTAGCCGAAATGTTGTCTTTCTAAAGACATAGTTTCTAGAGGAAGGCGGCAAGGCAAGGAAAATAGAACTAGATGAAGGCTCATTTAGTGAATTCCAACAAGATTATCCCATTTTGGTTGATCAACCTAGTGAGGAGCCTATTCCAATCACTAATGTCTCCAATTCAGGTCCTCAAAGATCTAGTAGGGTATCTCGTCCTTCAGAGAGATATGGGTTTCACTTTGAGAATGTACAAGATTTGTTCATTCTTGGTGAAATTGATCACTCTGATGATCCTACTACTTTAGAGGAGGCTATGTCAGACATAGACTCTTCTAGATGGGTTAATGCTATGAAATCTGAGATAAATTCCATGTATGGGAACTTGTGGACCCGCCTGAATGGGTAATACTCATCAGCTGTAAATGGGTCTATAAGCGTAAGAGTGGCGCAAACGAAAAGATGGAAACCTATAAGGCACAGCTTATGGCTAAACGTTTTTGTCAATGTTAAGGTATTAACAACGATGAGACTTTTTCCCTGATGGCTATGCTTAAATCTATTCTGATTCTGTTAGCTTTAGCAGCACACTATGATTATGAGGTTTGCCAGATGGATGTCAAAATTGTTTTCTTTAATGGACATATTAAGGAAAACATTTTCATGGAGCAACCTAAGGGTTTTGATTCCCAGGATAGCTCAAAAGTGTGCAGACTTAGGAGATCCATTTATGGACTCAAATAAGCCTCGAGGAGTTGGAACCAATGTTTTGATGAAGCCATTACATCCTTTGGTTTTATCAAGAATGCTGATGAGCCTTGTGTTTACAAAAAGGTTAGTGGGAGCAAGCTCACTTTCCTGGTCTTGTATGTGGATGACATTTTATTGATAGGAAATGACATTGAAATGTTAACGGAAGTAAAACAATGGTTATCCTAGACTTTCTCTATGAAAGACTTAGGCTAGGCGGCCTATATTCTTGGAATTTGTGTCTACCGTGATAAAGCAAAAAGAATGATAGGGCTCTCTTAGAGTTTGTACTTGGATAAGGTGTTGAAGCGATTCAACATGCTTAATTCTAAGAAAGGATTGTTACTAGTATGACATGGTATCCACCTTTCCAAGAAGATGTGTCCCAAGATACCTGAGGAATGGGTGCAAATGGGTAAGATTCCATATGCTTTGGTTATCGAAAGTTTTATATATCCTATGTTGTGTACAAGGCTTGATATCGTGTATGCCATTAGTTTAACTAGTCGGTTTTAGTCCAATCCGGGTAGTGATCACTGGATTGCAATCAAAGCTATCTTTAAGTACCTAAGAATGACTAAGGATTTAGCTTTGACATATGGATGAGGTGATCTCCAAATAGATGGTTTTATAGATTCTGACTTCCAGTCTGATATAGATGATAGAAAATCAATAAGTGGGTTTGTGTTCATCTATAATGGAGGAGCGGTGAGCTAGAGAAGTTCCAAGCAGACTACCACTGAAGACTCCACTACAGAGGCTAAGTATGTTGCCGCTTCAGACTCCGTCAAGGAGGCAATTTGGATTCAAAAGTTTTTCATATAACTATGAATGGTTCCTTCCATTCAGTCGACAATCCCTCTCTACTGCAACAATAATGGTGCCATTGCTCAGGCAAAGGAGCCCAGGTCTCATCAAAAATCAAAACACATTAAGCAGCGATTCCATGTTATCAGGGAGATTATTTGTAACACCTCAATCTAAACCTTACCCAAACCATTAGAGGGGCAAATAAGGGGGAATTTTTTTTATTTCTTTTTGCATTGATAATGGTATGTGTTTATGCATGAAATAGATGGTTATGCATGTTATTTGAATTAGTTTTAGGCATAGAAGTGGTTTAGAGGCTGTTAGGACTTAATCGAAAAATTTTGAGTTTTTGGTGAACTAGGGGCAAAATGGTCATTTTTCGCCTATCGGATTTTAATGGATTTTATATCATATTTGGAGGTAGAAAAGAATTTAAAGACTTGAAAATGGCATTATTTAATTTATTTGAGTATTAGTTTGATAAATAAACCAGGTTGAAAAAATATTTCCCGGCAAATTGTGCGATTACGATGTTTCGGTTGCACTAAGGGTATTTTGGTCATTTCGTTTATATTATGGAGTTATAGAGTGTGTGCAACCCTAAGGTATTAGTTTATGCTTGATTAAATCTAACCGTTGGATCAAATGATGAAAAATTGGATGGTTGGATGAGTAGGTTGCAAAGTTGTTATCCTAAGCTCAAAGTATGGGATTATTGCTTTTGGTTTTGGATTTGGTGTGCTAAATGTATGTGTTACCTATCTTAGTTGACTTTGGATGGACCAATAGTATGAAAGTAAGAAGAATGGATGTTTGGATAGAATGGATGTTTGGATGACTAGGATTCACCAAAACTACCATAAAACCTAAACCATTGAATCATACCTTTTGTATTTGGATATATATAATAATTTGTCATCTTCTTCCTTAAAAAAATTTCAGCCAAAACTCCATTAAACCTCCATCTATATTTCGGCCACACCTTGTCCCACCCATTTCTTATTGTTTTCTTTCCATTTTTGATAGAATTAGATATATTCTATCATCCTAAACACAAATCTAGCCTTAGATT
>CANXYC011829757.1:0-13206 GCA_948193065.1 Aleurites moluccanus
GAAAAGACCAAATTGCCCTTAGTTCAAATGAAGCACTTCAAGCACCTCAATTGAGCAGCTTGCCGGGAACTATTTTCAACCAGATTTAATTCTCCAACAAAATTTCAAACAAATTAAATATCATCATTTTCATGTCCTAATGTTCTTTTCTACTTTCAAATATCATGTTAATTTCTATAAAACTCGAAGGGGTGCGAAATGACCATTTTGCCCCAGTTCACCAAAAATTGAATTTTTCTCGATTTCTTCCTAACAACCTTTAAAGCACTTTTACATGTGTAAAACTTCTTAAAACATGCATAAGCATTCAATTCAAGTATAAAAATGCATATTACATATCAATTAAACAAAGAAAGAACACTTTGGATTTGCCTTTTAAAGCTTAAGTTCTAAGCTTTTAAACTGCGGTTTTGCACATTTGTTGAAGATTATTGAGTTGTTTTTATTTCCTATGGAATTGTTTCCATGTGTATATTTATTGATAATTGGTGCAATGTCAACATTGCACCAAAACCATGCCGAAAAATCTGTAGGCCAACCATTTGAATGCCACCATCGCCAACGACAATGGCATGCCAATTGCGTCAACTTTTTGGCCGCAAATGACCAAATTATGTTTGTTCCCATTTTTGGTCGTTAGACCTTTGGTCATTGTTTTATCGATTATTATTGATGTCTTATTGACTTTATGCTCATTAAATTAATTCTAATGAGTTATTGATACTTGTTGATGCCATTAGTTTGAAATGGCAGCTATAGATGTGTTTATCGCTTCTATTGATTCCGAGATGACTTGACAGAGCTAATGTTTCGATGGAGTGGTGAGTTCATGTTGTCGGCCTTGTGCACATTGTATTGATTGATACCGTGTACTAGGAAGGGATGTCCTAATCATAAGTCCTGTACAGTCTTATGTTTATATATATAGTGATTTGTGCTTGGCACATTTCTATGCTTTTCATGAATCTATATCTGTCATTTCCATCTTATCCATGTGATTTGTACTTCATTGTTATGATTGTTTACTTACAGTCATATTCTATATTTGATTCTATATTACAGACATTCTGGCCAGTTTGATTCATTTATGTCATCTGCTTATTGTTTATTGATGTTCTATATCCAATTTATTGGTCAATGCATATTAGATTGACTGAGTATCATATATACTCACCCTCTCACTGTTTACCTTCTCAGGTGTATAGTATGAGGCAAATATCCCAGCTTTTTTGGCTCTCAGTGGATTCTGCAGATCTTATGTCAATATAATATTATGATCACTGTATTATTTTATATGTTCATATCCTAGTTGCTCCATGGGTTTTGTATGGTATAGTTAGAGTATGAAGATGTATGTATAGGAATATTGGAGATTATTAATGATATGATTGTGGTATTTTCAGAGAATTATAGAATGAATGATAGAGTGACAGTATGATAGTGTTATATGAGTGATTGGCTATATTTACTATTATGTGATTGATTATGAGTAAGATATATTTCGGCAGCAATATTGTTATAAGATTGATGTGATTGATGGGTTCTACGAGTGTCGGTCGCCTTGGCATCTCCCGCACCCTAGGACTGTCGCAATCCAAAAATGGATCCTGACAAAGGTGGTATCAGAGCCCTAAGCTTACAGATATCAGAGCCTTGTGTTTATAGATATCAGAGCATAGGTTATAGAGGAATAGTAACTAAGTACAGTATGGGTAGAGTTAAGGGAACCATGGAGCATAGGAATTCTTGTAATGTCATTTGTTATATTCGTCAAATATGTATAAGTATTCTACGTATTTGTAATATACTGAGTACATGTTCTGTTTTCCAGACAATTTTATAGAGATGTCTGACACCGGAGATGGAGGTACCAGAGAGGCAGAGGTAGCCTCTAATGAGTCCCTGGTCAGGGAGGTTTTTGTTTCTGAGGGACCCTATAATACCCTATAAATTCCTAACTCATATGCATGAATTAATTCTCAGAATGTGGTTCATAAGTCTTGAAATGATGGGAAATAATTTTAGAGACACAATTGGAAAGTGAACTTGTTACTTTTCTGGAAAGCGGCGGTGTTGCGAACAATGCCGAGAAATTAGCAGTCTAGTCAACAAAAGAATTTCTGAAATTAACCTGGGGGTAAGAGATCACCATAATTTATGTGTAATTTTGGTAAAAAGAAAGAAGTGAAAATCATTTAGGAACACTAAAAAAGTAATCAATGGAAAAATTGTAAATAAATGAAAGTTTAAGGTGAATAGTGGAAATTGGTCGGTCGGGGTTACAAAATGACTCCAAAACTATTTTTATAAATAAGTATGAATTAAAATAAGTCTATTAACTCCCCACTTTTAAATCTAATTCCAGACGGAATTGACAGAATAAATTACAAAAGATTTTGGACCAAAGTATAACTAATGAAAGTTCGGGGATTAAGTTGTAATTGTGCCATATGATTTTTCTATATTAACCAACACTTAAACAAAAATTTCAACTTTCTTCTTCTTGCTCTTTATGGTCGAACCATATTTCTTTCATTCTTCCAATTAATTCTTCATCTTTTCATCAAAATCTTTGAGGAAAATTGATAGAAAACTAACAAATCAACTTAGTTCTCTTCATTTCCATCATTAATTTGTAGAAAGGAGCTAAGGAATTCAAGGATTAATTGAAGGAATAATTGAAGGAATAATTTGTCCACTTTGCTCCATTGAGGTAAGAATGTGTTTTGTTGGTTTTAATGGTTTAGTTAGATGATATTTAGGTTGAGTTTCATGGGTTTGTAGTTAGATTGCATCAATTGATGCAAATTTATAGAAATCACTAAATTGTGTAGCTAATTTAAAGTTGTAAAGAAGGGTTTGATGAATTAGTGTTAGATTTTGTTAATTCATGTTAGAATTAGTCAATTGGATGTGAATAGGCAACTAATTGATTGTTTATTTGATATAGAATAAAGTTGGGATCAAAGTGTTCTATATAGCACCATTGGAGAATTTGAGTGGAATTGACCTGTTCAAAGTGATTTGAAGTATTAAGTGAGTCTATATTGCATCATTTAACATTATATTGCATTAGAATTGAAATTGGAAACCTCCCTTGGATGACCCATCTTGGCTAAACCATATGTCACTATTCACTAACATTGATTTTGCTTGGTTTTGCCTTGAATTCCCATTCTAATTTTATCCATTTTGATGTTATTGATTGTTGTTTCTTTGATGCCTATACCATTCTTGATAATGTGACTTGTTGTTGGTTGAATTGGGCAAGTCAATTTTGCACCATAACCTAACCTATTGGCTTGCCATTGTATGCCCACCATATGTTTGATGAAATGCCTAGTTCATTTGCCTTTGCCCTATTGCTTTGTATACTATAGGCCTACCATTTGAATGCCATTGTCGCTAGTGACATTGACATGCCAATTGGCCTACCGATTTTCCTTGCCGAACTAACTTTTGTTCCATACCTTTGTTGTTTACCATAGCCTTTATCCTTGCTTGTATATTGTATCTTACAATGCCTTTATTTCAAATATCATTTGATTTAAAAGTTATTTATTATATTGACAGTAATGAAACCATTATTGCAAAAAGGTGTCTATTGACATGTTATCCATTTACATTGACCTCAATATGATTTGACAGAGCTGCCGCACCGACAGGGTAGTGCGTACATACTGTCGGCAATGTGCACATTGATATTGATGCCTTAGCTGGGAAGGGTTATTGGTCCCGGCTATAGAACCTGATAAGTCTTATGCCTATGTGATATGTGATCGACTGTGTGATTACATATAGTCTATGTGTTTCAAGGCCCTATATCTGTCTTACCATATGATTCCATAAGTTGATATGACCATTGTTATTCCTATTGATTTCTGATACTGATTTTGTATACTTACATGATTGATACTATACCATTATTCCTTATCATGTGTATATCATTGTTTCAACCTATATTTCATTGATGATGCATATAGATTCATTGAGTATTATCTATACTCACCATTTTCATTAATACTCATTTTGGGAGAGGAGTAGAGTGTAGAATCCTGTCATCTATCATCCGGGGATATCTGCAGATAGTCTGACGTATATTTTCTGATATTTATGTATTATTATTTTTGGTATTAATTATCTAGCTGCTCTATGGGGGTATGTATGAGTTAGCTAGCAGATGAATATGTGTATATAATACTTAATAGTATATATGAATTATATGATGATATTGTGGTATGATTTATGACTGTTACAGCCATTTGCAGTAAATTACAGAATGATTGATAGAATAACAAAATGAATGGTAACTAATTAATATGGATAATATATTGTGGTTTATAGATTATGCATGAGATATTGGATTCTACGGGTGACGGTCGCCATTGGCATCTCCCGTGCCCTAGGACCATCGCGATCCGAAAATGGGTCGTGACAGAGGTGGTATTAGTGCTCTAGGTTACAGACTATGGAATTTAGGTTACAGATGAATAGTACCTAAATTACAGAGGAATAGTGACTAAACACATAATAGGGTAGAATTAAGTATACCATGAAGCATAGGGTTTCCTTTATCGTCCTTTTCTGTTATTGTCTATTATATGTTATTATTCTGCGATTCAAACATATTTTGAGACTATTTTTATTTTTCTAGACAGATTACAAAGATGTCTGACGATAGAGATAGAGATACCAGGGAGGCAGAGGTAGCCTCCAATGAGTCACTGGTTAGAGAGATTGCAGTATCAAAGGGTCCGTCTCGATCTCGACGAACTTCAAGGGATTTAGAGAGGGGCAATGACCCCTGGAGAGTAGAGATGATGCGGGGTTTATTGGAGTTAGGGAGAGAGATGGATGAGACAAGACGGGAGAGACAGCAGGTACCGCCACCACTTGCTCCAGTAGTAGTGCCTCCATCTGTAGTACCAGAGGCAGTTCCAGTAGCACTGGCTCCTGTGTAGCCAGTTGGGGCTCAGAGGGAGCCAGCTATACAAGGAGGCCGAGGAGTGATAGAGGAGGATGGAGTATCGATGTTTAACTTTCACAAGCTAAACCTACCTGAGTTCAGGGGAGATAGAGGCACAGATCTAGTAGATTTCTTGGAGGAGGTAGAGAAGGTAGTGAGGAGACTACTATATTCAAAGTTGAGAGCTGTTGAGCTGGTCGGGCTGTTACTTAAGGGTAAGGCGTGGACATGGTTTTCAATGAGGATGGAGCCCAGGCTTTATGGTGAGCACCCACCTATATGGGCAGAGTTTAGACATGGTCTTATTGATGAGTTTATCACAGAGGGAGTGAAAACCAGTAACTTGATCAGATTTGAGCAGTTAGAGCAGGGGGGACAGATCTATGGAGGAGTATGCAGAGGAGTTTATTTAGTTGAGTAGATATGCTACTCATATAGTACCTATAGAGGCTAAATTGATTAGTAGGTTTTAGAGGGGTCTTCATGCTGCATTACATAATGCATTATTGGCTATAGAGTTTTCTTCATTGACTACAGTGATTGACAAAGCTACACAGATGGAGGAGAAATACATCACTGAGAGAGCAAAGAGGGACCAAAAGAGAAAAGGGGGTCCAAGATCACATATTTTGAGAGGGGAGAGCAGCACCCATCCTGGATAGGTAGAGCCAGTGCCACGATTTAAGCAGAGAAAATATGTTAGTAGTTAGAGGAGGAGAGTTCAGAGTAGGGGAACACCAGTGGTATGGTCTACACCTGCTTATTCACAAGGTTCATCGAGACTAGCTACTTAGGCACCTAACATTCCTATTTATGGGTTTTGTGGTCAGAGACTCAGAGGGGAATGCCGATTACAGTCAGGTGCCTGTTTGAAGTATGGACAGCAGGGTCACTTCATTAGCAGATGTCCTTTATGGGGTGAGCAGCAGCAGCCATCTGTCGCGGTTTCTCAGCCAGTGGTTCAGGCGAGTCAGAATATGGGTAGAGAGGCTACAGGCAGAGGCAGAGGCAAGGGAGGACAGGCTCCCAGTGGTAGTTAGGCTCCAGGTGGTAGGGGCCAGGGCAGAGTGTTTGTTGTCAACACACAGGAGGCCCAGAGATCAAACAATGTAGTTACAGGTACCATCTTGATTCAGAATGAGATTGCAAATGCCTTATTCTATTCAAGTGCTACTCATTATTTTGTGTCACCACATTTTGCACCTAAATTGAATAAGGAAAGGAGATTATTAGATGTGCCATTGATGATTGCTACTCCTATGGGGGATAGTGTGGATGTGGATTATTATTACCCTGATTGCATTATTAAGATTGATGATCATATCTTGCGTTCTGATTTGATTGAGTTGCCTGTATTAGAGCTAGATGTTATCTTGGGTATGGACCAATTGATGAGGCATGAAGCAGTTATTAACTGTTATCAGAAGAGGGTTAGATTTCAGCCTGAGGGGCAGCCAGAGTTTGAGTTTCAGGGTGATATTCGGGAGTTTTGAGTTAACCTGATTTCTGCTATCTAGGCCAGGAGGATGATTGGGAAAGGTTGTTCAGCCTCTTTGGAGCATGTAGTGGATGTACATAGGTCTTCCGTACAGTTGGATCAGATACCGGTAGTTCAGGAGTTTCCTAATGTATTTCCTGATGAGTTGCCAGGATTGCTCCCTGATAGGGAGATTGAGTTTGAGAAAGAGATGCAGGCAGGCACAGACCCTATATCTATTCCACCATATAGAATTGCTCCAGTTGAATTGAAGGAATTGAAGATACAGTTACATGAGCTATTTATGAGGCTTCGCCCGAGCACCGCGTCCAGGTCCGCTTAAATAAATGTGGATCAGAATGCTCATTTGGGGCAATTTCTCATGGAGGAGATGACCTTAGCACCTTTTATTTGAAACTAATTTTGATATTTTGAAGTCGCCACCTTAAGTTATTTTTTATTGGGAAAATTTAAGGTAAAAACCCATTTTGGCTCTAATTTTCTCCCAAAGGAAAAAAAGTGCACTAGTCTTTAAAACCAAAAAGGATTTGGGGACTAGGTTTTCAGTTGAACTTGACTTTTAATTTTAACCTTGATTTAAAATGATTTTCATGAGCAATTAAAGAATGACATATAAGAAGCATGAGTAAATGGATGAACAATTAAAATATAAGTAATCAAGAAAACAATCAAAGAAAGCAATAAAAGTAAATTATTACACCTCAAAATCTCAAAATAGGGGATATCAACTCTAGCCATTATGGGTTCTAGGTTGATCACACATTTCCCAAAGAATACATTCAAAAACTAAAGTAAAGCAAATAATCAACGCAAAAGAGATGGTTTTTGTCTCTTTTGGATTTGAAGCTTTTATACAGCTTGCCTACGTATCCTGTTGAATGGGAATCAAAACCCACGCAGTTCTTCCTTCTTGTGAAGGAGGGTTGATTTTATGCCCAATTTATCATGTTTTGATTCTTTATTTTGATGCTCTATCAAAGTAAAGAAGATGAGTTAGGAGACGATACCTTTGCCCTAGCTATTAGGGATGTTGGCGGATAGAGTGTTATTCTGGATCGAAGTTCCACCTTTGATCAGATGAAGCCCGAGGAAATGGGTCGAGATGTCTTCTTAGCTATTAAGAAAACAAATCGGCAGAGAGACCTTGCTAAGAAAAAATATAACTTTGAGGCTCAACATGCCCCTAGTAGCAACTCTTTAAATTCAAAGAGAGCTAAAAAGAAGAAAATATGACTTGGAGAGAAAAAAAGACGAAATCAAATCGACTAAATGATTTCTTGTCTTCTTTTTCTTGTATTTTGTTGCTTTGTCTTCTTCTATGTTCTGAAGGGTGGCGAGAGGCTTCCTATTTATAATAGGAGCTTGGGGGGTCAAATCCCATCATTTTTCAATGTGGGATTCGAAAGAAAATGAGTTCAAAATGGAGCTGCCGTCGGTAAGAGGAACTATTGCCGCCGGAAGGGGGTGAAGGTACTGCTAGGGTGCCTTGGCGGCACAGGGTCTGAAGGAGGGCGGCAACAGTGGCAAAGAGCCATGGTGTTGTCCTTGAGTATGGCAGATGCCGCCTAAAGGTGCCACCCCTCTCTGGCGATAATGCTATGCCTGGAGGGAGGCACCTGTGCCCAAACTTCATTATGAGGCCATTCTAAGTCCGTCTGAGCGCGAGTTTGGTTCAGGGGAGTTCCGTTCGGGATGGCACGAGTCCGAGGGGTGTAAAAAATGAATGTTCATAGCTGCCCCTCATCATGTTTGCTTTTCTAGAAAAGTAATCATGATGATAGTGAGCACAGGTTACCATGATAAGGTAAATATATCCTAATGCTATCCTAGGAAGGGTACGAAGAGGTGCTCTTAAGGCTGCCCCTAAAAAAGGTCAAAAAAATATCCTAAAGCTACCTTTAGGATGGTCTGAAAAGCTTCTAAGGCTATCCTTAGAAAAGTTTGATGAGATCCTAAAGCTACCCTTAGGATGGTTTGAAAAGTTCCTAAAGCTACCCTTAGGACGGTCTGAAAAGTTTCTAAGGCTACCCTTAGAAAAGTTTGATGAGATCCTAAAGCTACCCTTAGGATGGTCTAAAAAGTTCCTATAGCTACCCTTAGGATGTTCTGAAAAGCTTCTAAGGCTACCCCTAGAAAAGTTTGATGAGATCCTAAAGCTACCCTTAGGATGGTCTGAAAATTTCCTAAAGCTACCCTTAGGATGGTCTAAAAAGCTTCTAAGGCTACACTTAGAAAAGTTTAATGAGATCCTAAAGCTACCCTTAGGATGGTCTGAAAAGTTCCTAAAGCTACCCTTAGGACGGTTTGAAAAGTTTTTAAGGCTACCCTTAGAAAAGTTAGATGAGATCCTAAAGCTACCCTTAGGATGATCTAAAAAGTTCCTGAAGCTACCCTTAGGATGGTCTAAAAAGTTCCTAAAGCTACCCTTAGGATGTTATTAAAAGATCCTAAAGCTACCCTTAGGATGTTATGAAAAGATCCTAAAGCTACCCTTAAGATGGTCTGAAAAGATTCTAAGGCTACTCTTACAAAAGTTTGATGAGATCTTAAGGCTACCCTTAGGATGGTCTGAAAAGATTCTAAGCTGTGAGGCCTTGCCCGAGCACTGCGTCCAGGTCCACTTAAATAAATGTGGATCGGAATGCTCATTTGGGGCAATTTCTCATGGAGGAGACGACCTTAACGCCTTTTATTTGAAAATGATTTTGATGTTTTAAAGTCGCCACCTTAAGTTATTTTTTATTGGGAAATTTAAGGTAAAAAACCATTTTGACTTTAATTTTATCCCAAAGGAAAAAAGTGCACTAGTCTTTGAAACCAAAGAGGATTCGGGGACTGGATTTTCGGCTGAACTTGGCTTTTAATTTTAACCTTGATTTAAAATGATTTTCATGAGCAATTAAAGAATGACATATAAGATGCATGAGCAAGTAAATAAATGGATAAACAATTGAAATATAAGTAATCAAGTAAAACAATTAAAGAAAGCAATAAAAGTAAATTATTACACCTCAGAATCTCAAAATAAGGGATATCAACTCTAACCCTTATGGGTTCTAGGTTGATCACACATTTCCCAAAGAATACATTCAACAACTAAAGTAACGCAAATAATCAAAGCAAAAGAGATGGTTTTTGTCTCTTTTGGATTTGAAGCTTTTATACAGCTTGTCTACGTATCCCGTTGAATGGGAATCAAAACCCACGCAGTTCTTCCTTCTTGTGAAGGAGGGTTGATTTTATGCCCAATTTATCATGTTTTGATTCTTTATGTTGATGCTCTACAAAAGTAAAGAAGATGAGTTAGGAGATGATACCTTTGCCCTAGCTTTTAGGGATGTTGGCAGACGGAGTGCTTTTCCGGATCGGAGTTCCACCTTGGATCAGATGAAGCCCGAGGAAATAGGTCGAGATGTCTTCTTGGCTCTTAAGAAAACAAACCGACAGAGGGACCTTGCTAAGAAAAAATATAACTTTGAGGCATAACACACCCCCAGTAGCAATTCTTTAAATTCAAAGAGAGCTAAAAAGAAGAAAATATGACTTGGAGAGAAAAAAAGACGAAATCAAATAGACTAAATGATTTCTTGTCTTCTTTTTCTTATCTTTTATTGCTTTTGTGTCTTCTTCTGTCAAACCTGGCCGAGTTCATAGTATGGGCACATCAAGAGACCCTTCTTCAACTAATCCCAGCATTACTCCTAAGACACGAAATGATCCTAGCCGGGTCTTCTTGGGCCCCAGCTACTTGCTCCCTGAAGATATCTTCTATATCATTGCTCACCGAGAGATGCAGACATTCCATCTTCCGGATGCGGTCCATCCTCATACACTAGACTTCCCTGATAACCTTGAGGTATGTTAATGCTCTTTATGCCTTCGGTTTTGCTTTCGGAAATGATCTTTTAGCTTGTGATAACTCCTAGTTTAGCCTTCGAAAATGATCCTTTAGTTCGTGATGCCTCATGGCTTTGCTTTCGGAAATGATCCTTTAGCTAAGCATTTAACATTTTACTCTTTTTCAGCTTACCATAGAGTGGGCTCATCACAACTATCGTGTGGGGCGTAGAATGGAGCTAGCCTTGATGGGTATGCTGACTCGGCTTGATTTCAGGACTGATCTGCCTCATCCACCGGAGGACCCTCATCGGCATCGTCAAAGAGACTGAGCTTCTTTTCCAGCTTTTCATGTTCTTTTTTTCTCTTTTTTTGTTTCCTTACCATGATGTATGGATGTTATGATGGTGTTATGAATGATGTTGTTATGAATGATGTTGTGTATGATGTTTTAAAATTTTATTAAACTGCCCCATGTTATGGATGCAGACTAAAATGCCATTTTATATGATTTCAATCCAAAAAAAAATGAATTTAAGTACATTAAAATGCCTAAAATACCTAAAATGCTTTGAAATGTCCTAGAATGCCCCGGACCCATAAAATTTTCAAAAAAAAACTCAGAAATCCCAAAAAATCCTGCCAGGCAGATCTGCTACCATCGGCCTAAAGGGGCGTTGCCGCCCAAGGCTTATGGCAGTGCCGCCCTAGGCTTAGGGAGGCTGCCGCCTTAGTGCTCCAGGGGGCTTAGCGGTGCCACCATCATGAGGTGGTGCTGCCGCCCTAGGCCTATGGCGGTGCCGCCAGCCCTAGGTAATGCTGATGCCCGCCCCAGCTTGTTTTGGCTCATTTTTCTATAAAAAGGCCTCCCTTTCTTCTTAAAAAGTCAATCTGACTCTTTTCAACATCCCTCAGTGCTTTCTTAGTATTTTCTTTCCTACTTTTCTCTCTTATTTTACTCAAAAAGGCCAATGGAGCCCTACTATAGCCACCGCATGTTTTTGTGGACTAAGAACTTGGACAAGGTTGAAAAGATCAATCTGGGTAAATATGGAATCAACTCTGCTCTAACTCTGAGGGGTGTAAAAGTTGAATGGGATATTTTGAAAGCTTGTTTCAGGTTTTGGGACCCTGTTGACCATGTGTTCCAATTCGGCACCAGTATGGAGGAAATGTGCCCTACTTTTGAGGAATTTAGTGCCATCCTCAGAAGTAGCCCAAATGCTGCCTTAGTTGTCCCTGAATATAAGGTTAGATATTTTCATTCTTTCCAAAGGATTTTGGGGTTGAAACATGAGCTAGCCAGCTCTATGGTCGTGGAAGGCCGGATCAACCTAGCTGCAGTTATAGCTAAGTTCCAACATTTAGAGAATTCCGAGGACAAAATGAGAGAAAAACACAAGATGACTGCTTTAGTTCTGTGTTTGATCACTGGATGCCTCTTCCTTAACTCACCTGGTTAGGGAGACATTCGGGTAATGGAGTTGATCGCTCAGATGGAGCGAGGTTGTAACATTGCTGGCCTGATCTTAGCAGAAACTTTATAGAGCCTGGATGAAAATTTTAGAGCCAAAGTGCCTTGGTTTGTTAGCTCTGTCATTTTACAGGTAAAAACACCTTGTATTTCCATTATCTCTTTTTTTTTTACCCCTTTTAAGGTTTGGCTCAAGGATCACCTACAAGTAGTGGCTCCCCCAGATAGGATGCCATATTCGGCTGCACGGTAACTCATGCGGAGAACTCTGATTCGCTTTGACACAGAAAAGGAGTGGATTGCTTGGATTTTCTAGCTGGATTCTAAAGAGCTTCTCTGGTATTGCTCCTGGTATGGAATTGACTCATTCATTATAATGAGCTATGGATACAAGATGGTGTATTTGCTGGGGATTTCCATGACCTCATTCTACCAAGGAACCAAAATCTTGAGGCAAATAGTTTAGCCACAGGGCACTACACCAGATGGAGCTGTTTTTCCCACATCTCAGATTACCGGACCCATATCCCAGGCCATAATAAATGGCCAGAGGCGATCGATGCGCTTCGTACGTCCAGCTGGATTGTTGGGCAAGCTGGAGGATTATGACTCCTGGTTCATCACAGAAGTTTGGCCCATTGAGAAGATTCGACAGGTTGCCTTGATTACAAAATTGGAGGCTGACATTGACATTGGGGATATTGAGACATACAAGATAACAAAACCAGAAGAAGTTGTTGCGACCAAAGATAAGGTGGAGGTGAAAGTTGAACCATATACACTCATGACCGAGGATGGGGATTCTGATGACTCAGAGGATGTTCATCCCAGGAGAAGACAAGCTTAGACTATAACCTTTTTTATTCCATCTTTTGGAACTTTTATGAACTGCATTCATTTAAATTTCCTAGAATCGAATAAAATGAGATGGAATTTTTATTATTTTGACTCTAACAGACGAGATAGGACAGAAATATTTTGACGGAAAAGGACTTGAAAATAATTGATGAATTTCAATTTAAACTAAAGCATTTTTATTATTTTTTATTATTTTTTTATTTTTTTATTATATTATTATTATTATTATTATTATTATTATTATTATTTGCTCTAATTTTTGCCCAAGCCGCTCTTTCAGGTTTTGAACTTAGTGAGCATGAACCAATTAATCTAGGCACGTAAAATGATAATTTAATTATGCTTTGGACCGCACCCAAGGCAGACTGCCTACGTATCTCCAATTGCACTTTTTTCTTACTCATTAATCAGCTACTTTTTTTTGGGAGAATTAGGTCCTCGTAGTTCTGTTCATACAATGCATCATGAAGCAAGAATTACACAAAATATCTCTTTAATTGGTCGAGATTACAAGGGTTTGAAAATTCGCTCCCATCCAGATCCATGAGTATGACACCTCCATCGGACAAGATC
>CANXYC011829786.1:0-23607 GCA_948193065.1 Aleurites moluccanus
CCCCCCCCCCCCCCCCCCCCCCCCCCCCCCCCCCCCCCCCCCCCCCCCCCCCCCCCCCCCCCCCCCCCCCCCCCCCGGAGAGAGAGAGAGAGAGAGAGAGCATAAATAAGATTTTTTAATCTTTTGAAACAAACAAGTAAATAAGTACATTGCGTTCTAAAATGGAATGCAAGTAGAAAAAAATACTAACCTCAAACCAGTCCAAGCCATCAGCAGCTTGCTCATTCTCAGGCTTGGTTGCATTATTCTTAAGATAAGTGCAGAACATGACTATTGGATCCCAACTTAGATCAGATGTACCCTGAAGCACATTACGAACTATTACAGGTTGACCTTTGCCCCAGTGCTTCTGAAAGTGTTCAAGGTTATCAATATGGATGTCGACAAGAGTAGGATAATACAGAAAGTTATCATTAGAATCTTCTCTTGTAGCTGCTTCCTGCAGCTGCCTGGTCCCATTAACTTCACAATCCATCCCTAGACACAATGAGCAAGGGGAAAAAGTATCCAAAGTTTCTGGCAACTCATAGCAACCAACTATTTCCTCAGCACTTATTTCCAGTTCTTTGGTCCAACACGAGGGGAAAACACAACTTAAATGAAGGAGACTATCACCACAGCCACCAAACTCTGTGGGAGGACAAGGTATACCACCATCACCATCAGCAACTTTCCAATTAGGCAATAACATAGAAGAATCAAAATATTTATTGCCACAATTCCGCTTAGAGATGCATACTGATTTCATCTCTGAAATTTGTTTTCCAGATATATAAGCTTTCATCCTACTAGGGCATTTGCATATAATGGATTTAGCACTCCCAGCTAAGCTCCCTTGAAAAATATCCCGACAACAGCTTAAGCAAAGGTTATAGGAACAGCTTGGACAGCTTCTATGAAAATCCACGATGGAAGTCTTACAGTTATTGCTGCTCCAGGAGTCAAATCATGCAGCAGAAAGCAATAAAACAAAACTAAATAAGGTATAAACAAATATATTGTAGCTTTAAGCAACAGAGGACATACCAATAACATTGCTTATTGCAGCTAACTTCAGCCTGTTGGATTTGAACATCAGATGGTTTCTGGCCTGTTACAGACTGAAGGACATCAGAAGAAAGATTCCCAGTGGGTTAGTAGCGAAAGTTAATTTCAGAAAATCAAAAAGCAGAACCATCATGATTACCTTTAATTTTTGCCTCTATTTCTAGCTCAACGCTCTGATCTTGATTTATTTTTTTTAGATAAGGAAGAAGCATACAGATTAAATAATGAAAATGTAAAACTTTGTTGACTTTACTACTGTCCTTGGAGAAGTCCTGAACCATGTTTTTCACATAAGTTTAAACATTACGATTAAGCATAGAATAGCAAATCAACTGGTTCATAACTTAGCCAAATTAGAAATCAGACCTTACATTCAATGTCCCTACATTGAATTGCTGAGCAGACCTTACAGTAACAAGTTCCACGACAAACTGGACATGCTAGCTTAACTTCTTCTAGCATATCAAAATACCTAAATTCATTTGAACATCAAGAATTACTAATCAGATTTTACTCCCAACCAAATGTTTCAAAGAGAAAAAATAGCCATAATCATAAAAGCATCAACTTTATTTATATATGGTGTTTTGAGCACAAGCTGAAACTGTATCTGAATATCAAACAGCAGTTGGATTACTGGATATGAAGTGCTCTCTACAGCCATTATTGGGTGGAGAAACAAAATAAGATATTTTACAGTGAGCCTTGAATAGACAATTGCAGATTCGTATTTTTATAGTTTGAACTAATTAAATTTTGATGCCTTGGCTAATCATACCTTCTTGCTATGTTTCTGTATTTTCTTGATTCATTGAATTGCATGAGGCAATCAACCTACTTTACTAGCTATCTCAAAAAGTTTAGCCTTTTCTATTTTAATAGCATTTTGGTCAACTCCTTCAAGATTATTATTTACAACTCACAGCATTATTTGAAATATTTGATTACAGGATAATGACAACTAATTAAAGAAACGATTCAAGAAACAAATAATTGAAAGGAATTTAAACAAATTGATACTAAGAAACATACTGGTCCTTGATGCAGTCCATGCAATAGAATTGTTTTCTACAACTCGAACACCTTATTAAAGTCTTCAATCCACTTCTCCTACACCAATGACATTTTTTCCTCTTTCCCCTCCTCAATTTCACCATATCCTTCTTGAAAGGCACAACCTTTAAATTAAATTGACACAAAAAAAAAAAAAAAAAATACAGTTTAACTAAAATTCAGGAAAAATAGAAAAAGGGAAGTAACGAACACCTTGAAAGGTCAATACAAAAAAAAAAGTTACCTGCAATGTACCAATTGGCATTGGCTCGATGTTTTTAGACCGAAAACACCTTCTAGCAACAGCACTGATTTCAGCAGCCCCAATTTTGATATCACAAGGCGTAGAAGAAGAAGCAGCAGCTACATTGCCAAAATGTTTAGCAGGAGATATTGCCATTAATCCATTAGGCAAATCTCTCATTAACTCTTCCTCACTATTACTGCTATCAACATCGTTATCATTATCAGTATTTATCTCTTCTATCACAACTTTCTTCTTCTTCTTTTTCTTCTTCTTTTTTCTCTTCTCTACTTCTCTTTTCAATACCATCCTTATCAACTCCAGCTGCAAATCCCCTCTCTTTAGCCTCATCTTCCTCACAGGCTCATCAAGCGCTTCAGATTCACCGATCGATCTCTTTCTCTTCATGGGCTTCCCCAATTTCACCAATCTGGAAAATCTATCCTCTTTCTGTGCCCTAATTTCGCCATTGCAAGGCACTGAGTCGGCATTGGGTGTTGATTTCTTCTTATATTTCCTTTGCAATTTCAGTGACTCCGGTACTTTCCTCTTGTGCTGTCTATGGCGACCTTGTAGATGGTGAATTTCGCAGAGCTTCTTATCATCCATAACTCTCCTATTGCACCGCCATTGCCGGCCGTCAGTCCGCTTACAGCGGAGATGGTCAGGCAGAGGCTCATTTTCTTCCATTTTGCAAGAAAGATTGAAACTTTCCGGTAAAATTCGAAACTTTTCTCGGGAAAGTGATGGAAAAAATAGTAGTTTTTAGAAAAGAAAACAGAGAATGGAGTGACTGAAGCAAGGAAGTGAAGGGTTTTAGAGAGGGCATTTATGGCAAGGAGCGGTTGTTGAGAGAAAATAGATGGCAAAAAGGTGTAATTTAAGGGAAAAGCAGAGTCCAATTTGGTCTCGAAATCTTCAATGTAGTCACGATCGATGATTTGAAGAGAGATTGAGAGACTCTCAGATTATTAGATAACAGAGAGAGTATGTGAAAGAATCTTTTGGAGTTTTGCAAATTTTACCCTTTCTTTTTCTACAAAAAATATCTGTAGTTATATATCACATTAATTCTTTATTTTCTATCTGCAATTTGTGAGAATTTGAGACTGTTAGTCTTCCAGAAATTCTGAAATTGCATAATGCAATTTATGGCAGCTTTATAGCATTTGTTTTTTGCTACTGATATAATAAGTGCACAATTTTGCATTTTCATAGTCATTTATATTTATTTTTGCTCTTTTTTCTTAGTTATTTTTTATTTTTATTTTTATAGTTTCACAACTTAAATCTACTATAAAATTCTGATGTTATTTTAGCACTGAAAGAATGGAAGAATCGAACCTAAATCTCTCGATTGTCCGGTGCATAAAATTCTGATACCAATCTGCATTTTTTGTTTTGTTAAAAAAAAAATAAATAAATAAAATTATATGGTATGTCACTATATAGACTATAATTATTGTAGCAGGATAGCAGCCAGCCATGCATGTTTGCAGATGCTGAATTAAAATTTCAGCAATCTTACTTGTAAATTGTTCTGCATTCAATACAAAATGTTTTATGATAATGTAAATTGCAATCATTTTTCTAACAATTGCTTACCATTTTGAATCAGAACAGTTTATAATCCAATTGTTAATTCATTGAGAATTTATATGATGATTTCTATTTATTTTCCTAAAATTTTTATGTTTTTTTGGTATTTCCATGTAAATTGTTAACTAGTTAGCAGAGAAGAGATGAGGATGTTAGTTTGGGAGGCAAACTTGATTTCTACCAAGATTTGCCAAAGGAGCTCCAACATGTGCATCATAGCATATGACCACCAGGACCAGGTCATTTCAGGTTTGAAGTTAGTGCCTTATTTTACCAACTATTTTATTGCTCTACTAAACTGGCAGATAGAGTAATGTTTTAGAAGAGTTTAATTGCCTATAAAATTCAAGAAGTTATTAACGAGTAAATGAAGTGTCTGTCTGCTATTACAACATCAAAAAAGGCAGTGAAAGAAAACTAACTGATAGGGTAACATAAAGTGGTAAAAAAATTATAAAATGTGGTGGCAGACCTGTGAATATTATTTCTGATTCAGTTCTCGATAACCTGATAAAGTAACAATACAAATTAGACTTGTCTATGTAACCATTTTTATTTGTCTTTTTTTTTTAACAAAATTTTTCTTGGAATTTCTAGAAATAGAAATTGTTCCAGAAAAGTGAAAAAAAAAACATGATTGAGTGCAGCGCTGGTGAAAACCAGATCCTACATAGTAAAAAATCAACAGAAAAATGTAGGAAACTCATCAACGCTGCACTCACTGATGTTTCTCCAATCTGGAAGAGTCTCCATGGTTGAATTTAATTGCAATTACTGATACCCAGAAATCTTTATATAAAGACATTGTAATATTGTAGAACAAAAACCTCTCTTTGTACTTGTTCATAACTTCATACTGCATATTGGCTGCTGGTGGTGGTGGGTAGTGAAATTAATTAGTATATAAATGAATTTGAAAATGGGATTTGTACCTGCTTAATTGGATGTGCTGGAATTTTGTACTACGTTTATTTGTCCCCTTCAACTTCCATCTGAATCTCAAGGTTTTTTGTTCCAACAAGATCTGGTCTGGTCCTTTTTTACGTGGTAATTTTTATTTAAAAAATGTTTTTATGTGGTAATCTTAAGGTTACAATACAATATATTCTTTGATTGTGACCCTTTTTCTGTTAGACTTTTAATTAGCTTTCTAATCAAGTTTTGATATTTTAACAATTCAACAGATTTATTTATTTATATTTATTATTAAATATCAGGGTCGGATACTATTTTTATTTAATCAGAAATTTTGAGTTTAAATATTAAATTTATTGGTGTGTTAAAATTAATTTCAGTTTTGAATCATTAAAAATATTTCTAATTAAAAATTAATTTTTATAATAATATTTTTAAGATACTAATTAAGCAGTAGTTAATATAAATAAAATTAAATACTTGATAAATTATAAATTATAAAAAGAAAGGTGATATTAACACTCCCCAAAATACTTCAGACACTCTTATTATTATTGTTATTATTTTTATCTCTGTAATTAACTATAATGTCCTCTTATCTTTATATATAATTTTTGGATTTATTGACTTAATCACTTTCAAATTTATAAAAGTATAATATTATATATTAATTTTCATATTTATTTTTATTAACTTCTAGGGAAAAATCTTTTTTAAAATGTTTTAATTTTCCTAGACAATTTTTTATTTATTTCAACATTACACTTTTGAAAAATAATTTTATTTTTAAATATTTAATAAAAAATAATATTAATGGTAAATAGTGATGATACTATTTTTTATTTCAACATAATTTTATTCTAATTTAAAAAAGAAAAGCAGTGATGTTATGGATAAATTGTTACAAGAATATTTATTAATAATAAATTTTAAAATATATTCATTGGTATTTGTTACTTTGAAATTTATTATTTAGCTTCTATAAAAAATAAGTGTAAGGTTTTTTAATTTAAGATTATAGCTTTTAAATTATCTGTCATCTTTCTAAAACAGTTTTTTTCATAATTAAAAATATTATTTTTATTATGTTTATAATATATAAAAATAATAAAAGTTGATACAACGTAATATATTTGTGTTTGAAAAAGTTTAATATATTAAAAAAATTAAATAATAAAGATATTAATTAAGAATTTTCTAACTTTGGAAAATTAAAAATAATTTATGAGATCAATAAAAATTTATTATGGAATATTAATTTTTTTTTGAATATTTTTTTTTAAAATATACATGAGAATAAGAGAACATTATAGTCAATTATAATGTTCTCTTACAAAAATAAAAATAATTTCAATTGGCAATTTAATAAAATGATAAATTATTATTTAGCCTCATTTGTATATTTTTTTTTCACATTAATTTATTTTAATTAAAAAAATAGTCCTTCTATTCAAAATAACTAAAATTTTATGTTAAATATTTTTTTATTTTTAAATAAAAAGTCTCTGAATGAATTTGTCCACCTAATTTTTTTCTAAAAAAATAATTCTATATATTTTAAATAATATAATATAAATTTTTATATTATAAATAACAAAAAATATTTTTACACTATCAAAAAATTATATAACCTTCACTTTAATTAGTTTGAAATGAATATATAATTTTTGTATTTAAAATATAATTTGTTTATATTACTAAATGTAAACATTTTCTAAAATTTTAAAAATAAAGTTTGAGTTGTAATGACCTAAGAATAAAAAAAAATATATCTTAATTATGTTACAAAATTAATTTTGAATATAATTAGAAAGATTGAAAAAATTACTAATTGAATATTTTCGCCTCTCACATTCTTATAATTAAAGATGTTTTAATACTTTAATTATTAAATTTTTTATTTTACTATTAAAAATTACTTTGACTAATTATAAATAATTAGTTATTAATGAAAACAAATATCAACAATGAACTTATTAATTAGATTAAATCTCAACAACTAAACAATAAATTTTCCTTAACAAAAAAATTTAGTTACAATCACTTCTTTTTCAAGTGGTCAAAATTTTTTTTTCATCAAATTTATTTCTAAATTAATTTATATAATTTTATTTAAATTAATTATTTTTTTAATTATTATTATTTTTTTTATTAACATTGGGATGAGAAAATCGATCATGAATTTATTATTCATGGTGTACAAAACATTGAATAGAATAATATACCAAAACTTAAGGCAGATTATGAATAGGAGGTTTAGAATTGTTTGCTCTTCTTTGTATTGAACAACTAGTGAAAAATTAAATGATATATAAACAAATTTGGAAAATATACTACAACAAAATAGCCTTTTTGTGGAGAATTATTTTGGCCACTGAAAGTATCATTTTCGCTGCAAGAAAGGCTGCCATGAAAAACACAACACAATAGATAGTTGTGACGAATTTGATTTTCGCCATTCAACCATAGACAATTATTAGATGCACGATCACTTTAAAATGAACCTAATTCAAAATCAAATTAAAGAATTAAAGAATCAGATAAGATTAATATTGCCTACATTACAAGAACATGCACTATTTAACATTTTGCAATGTATTGGAGATAATGAAAAGATTGGAAGAAACTGAAAGAAACTATGGTTTCTTATTAGAAGATAGTAATCTGATATTTTCCCATTGCAGAGAAAAAGAAGTTTATATATAACTGATCAAAAGAAAACTTTAACCCTATACAAAAAGACCTAATTAACCTTTGCCCTAATTGATGATTTACCAATTAAAATAAATTAACAACTAACAATGCAAATTTTTTTCAATTATTTTGAGAATTTACCTTGTCACAAACACTACATTTTTCTTGGAATTTCTTGAAACAGAAATTGTTCCAGAAAAGTGAAAAAACATGATTGAGTGCAGCGCTGGTAAAATCATATCCTACATAGTAAAAAAGCAACAGAAAAATGTAGTAAACTCATCAACACTGCACTCAATGATGTTTCTCCAATCTGGAGGAGTCTCCATTTTTGGATTTAATTGCAATTTCTGATGCCCAGACATCTACATATAGAAATAGTAAATTGTACTACAAAAAACTCTCTTTGTACTTCATAACTTCATATATATTGGCTGCTGGTGCTGGGAATTAAATTATATCTGTGTATAAAACAAATGAATTTGGAAAAATGGTTTTGTACTGCTTAATTGGATGTACTGGAGTTATGTACTACATGTATTTGTCGTCACCATAACTTCCATCTGAATCTGAAGGTTTTTTGGTCTAACAATATCTGGTTCTTTTTATGTGGTAATCTTAAGGTTACAATATATTCTTTGATTGTGACCTCTTTCTGTTAGATGTTTAATTAATTTTCTAATCAAGCCTTGATATTTTTAGAAGTCAACTGATTTCTTCAATGATAATTTTTTTTTTTTAGCATTATTCTAAATCTATTATATAAATAAATATACACTTATCGTTAAATTATATTTCAATATTAAAAATTAATTTTTATAACTCAGTTTTTTTTTTATGTTTAAATTAAACACATAGTTAATATAAATAAAATTAAATAATTGATAAAATATATAAAAAAAATTCAGTTGTTAAATATAATACTATTTAGTATATGATATTCCTCGGGTCCTGTATATGTAAGTTGGAAACTCCTGCCTGAAAAGTGGCATAAGCTCAATTCTAATGATTGTTGAAAAGGGAAATTCAGGTGAGGCTGGTGGTGGAGGCATAATTCGAGATGACAAAGGCAATTGGGTGGTAAGATTCACTATTAATATTGGTCATTACAACTCAGTGGCAACTGAACTTTGGGCTGTTTATAAATACTTGCTTTCGGCTTGGGGTCAGGGTATTCAAAGAATGGTTGTTGAAATGGACTCTTAACAGTGGTTGACTACTGGTAGTATAGCCAATTTAGTTGGGTGGAAAAGAGCTACAATGTATTTTTGCAACAATAATTATTCATGTCAAATATTTTAGAGATTTAAAAAATTTTGTAAAAATTATAATTTGATAGTGTTTGATATAATGAATCTAATAATATATTTTTTTGTATTAAAAAAAATCAAATGGATAATAAAAAATAAATTATAAATACGATAAATTTAGACCGTTAAATTTAATACATGAATTTTTAATAATTTTTTTACTATCAATTTGATTTTTTTTAGCACAAAAAATATATTATTAAATTCATTACATCAAACACTATCAAATTATAATTTTTTAAAATTTTTATAATAAAAATTTTAAAATTTCTAAAATATATTAAATAAAAAATTATTATGCAAAAATAAATAACAGCCCCTCAACCCCATTTAATTTCCTCATGCGTGGAGCTCAGGAACATGCATTGGGAGGCGAGCATACAACACATTTGTAGAGAAGGAAATCAAGTGGCTAATTGTTTGACTAACTTGTCGTTGAACCATCAAAGAGGTTGGAGGATCCTTTTTCAACCTCCTCTGCTGTTGTTGAATAAGCTACTTGCTGATAGAGTTGGGGCCTGTTGATCTTGGTTTTAATTTTTTTTTTTTTTTTCATTATTCTGGATTTTTCTGATTTACAAAAAAAAGAAAAGAAAAAAAAACTTAATTGACAAAATTTGTTCCTTCTTGTAAAGAAAGGAATCAAATAGTATCTAAAATATCCTCTTATTTTTGTCTTTGTTGAATAAAAACTCAAATTGAGCATTAATTCTTTTGAATTTGTCCATCTAATTTTTCTTAAAATTTTACTATATATTTTAAATAGTAAAAAATATATATATTCTATTATAAATAACAAAAAATATTTTTACACTCTCAAAAAATTACACCTTTCATTTTAATTAGTTTGAAATGTACATATATATATGTTATTTTACTTTAAACTATAAGTTGTTTATATTGGTAAAATATATAAATATTTTCTAAAAAATTTTGAAATAAAAATTGAGTTCACTGACCTAAAAATAATAAAAAAAAAATTGTCTTAATTATGTCACAAAATTAATTTTAAATATAATTAGAAAATTGAAAAGAATTACTAATCAATTTAAATTTTATATATTTTTTTATTATAATTAGGGATATTTTAATACTTTTGTTATTAAATACTAAAAATGACTTTGACTAACAATGAAAAAACCATTTTATTAACGAAAATAATTATAAGAAACTAACTTATTAATTTAATTAAATCTCAAGATCTAAACAATAATTTTTCTAATAAAATTTAATTTACAAATATTACTATCTTAATTAATTTTCAACAAGTGAAAATGTGTATTTTTTTTTTACAATCAAACTTATTCTTAAATTAATTTATTATTATTTATTTTTTATTAGAATTAGTTATTTTTTTAGACTGTTATAAGAAAGACAAAAATATAAATAAGTCTTTAAACTATATTATTACTTTTACTTACACTTTTTTTCTTTTTTTTAGTTTAAATAAGTCCCTTAAAATTTTTAATTTAATTCAAATAAACTCAGTTTAGATGAAAAAGTTAAATTTCTGTTCAAATTGAACTTATTTGAGCCAAATTAAAAAATTTAAAAACTTATTTATATTTTTTCTTTTTTTTTTATTTAATTTTATCTATTTTTTATTTATTTTTTTCTAAATTTTTCATTGTATAATATTTTTTCTATTTTAATTTAATGAATAAAAAAATTATATTTTATATTTTATTTATCTTTTTAGTAATAAATAATATCATGGATAATTTCTTCACATCGTAATAAGTCCATCTTTCTATTCTATTAAATTTATAAATTAAGAAAAAAATTATTATTTATGGTATAATCTTAATAATTAAATATAATTTTTTTTATTAAAGAACAAAATATCTAATTTTAAAAGTTTTTAAATTTTATGTGCTCTAAATGTATTTATTTATTAAATTAAAATATAAAGTATAATTTATTTATTTATTAAATTAAAAAGATAAAAAATATATTATATAATAAATTTTTTTAAAAAAATAAATAATAAAATAAATAAGATTAAATTGAAAAATCAAAATTACAAATAAGTTTTTAAATTTTTAATTTAATTTAAATAGATCTAATTTGAATGAAAAATTAATATTTTTATTTAAAAATTATATAAAAAGAACTAAAGTGAGCAAATAATATAATTTAGAAGTTTATTTGTATTATTGGACAATCATTAAAAAACTCATTTAGAAAGTGCTATAACAGATTCTAATTATGTTGGTAAATAAAAAATAAATAAAATAATATACCTAAAATTCCTTTCCTTGATAAGGATTTATTTATGTTAGGGATACGCAAGGCATATTATAAATAGGAGGATTAGAATTGTGTGCGGAACATGCTAATCTACTACTTGAAGGAAATTATTTCCCTTTCTTTTCTTTGCATTGAAAAACTTGTGAAAAAAACCAATCGGTCATTGATTCACTGATATTAAAGTCGTTTCTTGTATTTAAATTCTAATCATAATTAAATTTATCAAAAATATTAAAAAAATAAAAAGGAATAATAAACAAATTTTAAAAATAATATGTTATTATATATATTATGATCACTTTAAAATAAATCTAAGTCAAACTCAAAATTAAAGAATTAAAGAATAAAAAAAATTAATATTGGCTACATAATAATAATAAAACAAGAACATGTACAATAAATATAATATTTAATTTGCAATGCATTGGCTATAATGTACAATATATATTACATTTTATTTATTATACAATTTAATCCATTTTCTTATATACAAATTTCAGATGGAGTTCTAAGTTCTGATAATCCGAAATCACAAACTACAAGTTATTATAGATGTTAAACATAAAGAAAGGTTTCTATACAAATATGAAGAATGATTTTGCTTAAAATACAATCTATTATATGCCTAATTAACAAAAATTAGGAATCAATAATTACAAATCTACATTAACTAAGATTTTATTTTTTTTCGAAAAACAATCTTACCCTCAGCATCGTCTTGTACAATAGACAAAACATCATCAGGAGGAATGTGCCACCAAATCTTAGGCTTATCAAATTGATGTCCTAATTCAGCCAATTTATCAGCAGCTCGATTTCCTTCCCTATAAACATGAGTTAAAATGCAATTATCAAGCTCAGGTATGATGAGATTTATATCTCTGACATGTTTACGCATTTCTGCACATTTAACCTCTCTTCTTTGCACTATAATTTCAACCAATGTCTTGGCATCTCCTTCAATCAACAGATTATTCCACCCATTTTCTAAAACCAATTCCAGGCCTCTTCGAAGCGCAGCTAATTCAGCTATAGTGCTACTACTTCTGCCTATGGATTCTGCATAACCCAGTAAAAATTCTGCCTTGTGATTCCTGAAAACACCTCCAATACTAGCTTTACATTCTCTGCCTTTGCATGAACCATCATAATTTAATTTAGTCCAGCCTATCCGTGGTTTTTCCCATGCTACAGGAATTGGCTCCCTATGCCAATTCCTAATTAAAATACGAACTGGGTTTTGTACTATCCTTTGGAACCTGAAAATGTTGCTAAACGGTAACATTGTGACTATAAATGGATTAAAATCCAGAAACTATGTAATTGCTTCATGTTCTTATATAATTAATGAAATTGTGGAGTGGAGGGAAATCAATGTATACGAAGAATATTCACAATTTTATAATAACAAGGCAACATTTTAGAATTTTTGATGATGATGATGATGATGATTATTGTTTTATAATAGCAACAAAAATGGTCAGAGGCAGAGAGATTTCTTTAACAATAAAAAGTCTTTATGTTAATGAAGTTTCTGAGAAAGGTTTTGAGTGCTGGATTGTTATTTGTAATACAGAAAGAAGGGTTGCATGGGAAGCAAAGAGGGATTCCATGTTGACCATTGAAGTCTAACTGTAAAATCAATAGCTATATATTAAACAGGACAGGCCTATATTTGTTCAGTTTATGGCGGTTATTCCGCATATTCTGGGGTGTGTTTCAGTTGGTTAAGTTTCTGGCACGTTGTAGTCATCCCATATTTTAAAATTTATAATTTGTAGATTGAGAAATTTAAAGAATTGGGCATTTTATTTACGAACTGGAATTCAATTTCTTTATTTTCTAAGGTTGGAGAAAAAGATTTAATATTAGTGAGACTTAAATCATGAGTCCTATTTTAGTGTGATTTTATACTACCTCCAGTTAATTGAAATCCAATTTCTGTTAATAAATGTAATCGTGGAATTTATGCTATTGTTTGGAGAAAAAAAATCTAATTTTGAAAGGTATTTATAAAAAACAATAATGGTTCAGTGTAATATATGATACAAATCATACAAGGGAGGATAAATTTTTTGGTCTAAAATTATAAATTAATTAATATTAATCTAATAGATCAGTATATTAATTAATACAAATCCGTGATTTAAATAATTATTTATTATATTAATCTCATAAATAATTATTACTTAATAATATCTAATTACTATTATTAATTCATATTAAATAATAAATTTTCTTTTTTTTGGAAAAATAAATAATAATTTTTTTTTAGAAAAATACATGATCTATTAAGTCCACCTAAGATTTTTCATTTATAAGTAAAATTCGAGAAACTCTATTTGTTTAGTCTCATAGGCCAATTCGCATAACATAAGATATTTTTATTTTATTTATAATTTTATACATAAATATATTAATTTAAATATTATTTATTGAATAACAATATAAAAAATAGTAATCATTTTTAATAATAGAATAATTAAATTATCATAAAAATATTAACAATACAAAATATTATTTGAAACTGTTCAACTTTTATAATATAATTTAGAGTTAATTACGATTTATCTTACATAAAATGACTCCATACATTAATTTTTCATTAA
Source organism: Aleurites moluccanus (assembly GCA_948193065.1). Taxonomy (NCBI): domain Eukaryota; kingdom Viridiplantae; phylum Streptophyta; class Magnoliopsida; order Malpighiales; family Euphorbiaceae; genus Aleurites; species Aleurites moluccanus. The sequence goes on from CANXYC011829786.1 coordinate 13,722, forward strand.
TTTTTTAAAAATATACTAATTTCGACGAATGTCACAAGATATTAAAAGATTATTTCGTCTAATTTTATCATTAGTCAACCCTAAAATAGTTAACAAGAACAATAAAAAAATAAATTTTTAATTAATTACATTCTATTTTTCTTTTAAAAAATATTTTTTAGGGACAAAAAATGCATTTTCATATTTTTTTGACAAATATGAAAATAAAAATATTTTTATTTTATTTTTTAAAAAATAAAAAATTTGAAAATAAAAAGAAAAAAATTTTTAAAAAAAAAATTTTTAAAAAAAAATTTTTAAAATTTTTTTTTTTAATTTTCAAATTTATAAAATGTATGAAAATGAATTTTTTATTTGTATTAAAAAATTTAAGAAGAAATAATTTAATTTCTTCTTAAATTATTTTTTAAAAATAAAAAATATTTTTCTTTATTTTTTATTTTTAATTTTTTAAAAAATATGAAGATAAATTTTTTAATCCTAAAAAATATTTTTTAAATAAAAAATAGAATATAATTAATTAAAAATAAAGGGTAAAATATATTTTTACTGTTTTTATTGAGTATTTTAGGATTAATTAATAATAATATAACAGAATATTTTTTAGAAGAAATTAGTATATTTTTAAAAAATTAAAATTATTTAATATATTAAATCATTTTACACGAAAAATAATAATTAACCCTATAATTTAATAAGAAAATTTAAGGCTCGTTTAAGCTCCAAAGCTTTATATGAGCTCGATGGCTCAGCTTGTATATTAATGGCCAAAGCCCAAGCTAGCCAAACAAAATCTGTTACCTGGCTACATCAAACAAATGCACACTGAAATATTCTAATTTTCTAGGTAAAAAGACAAGTATTTACTCTAATATGTCCAAACCAAAACCAACTTTAATAATGTTCAAAACTTGTAACAAAAACCATTTTAATTACTTTATGCCAAAAGGAAAACAATAATTAAGAGTTGATGGAACTGATCTTAATAATAAAGTCAACATATGGTTGACTAAAACAAGGATCAAAACCCAATCTAGTGAGTATAATAGCTATATTTACAATAAAATTCTAATATGCAAGCAAGGTGAAACATTGTTGCCTAAGCTACAGGAGAAAGTCATTCCCATATCAAATTTTCTTCATTAGTCTTTGCTCCTCAAAATGAACTGTTACCTATGAGCCACAGCCAATCAAGAACAACACCTGCAAATATTCCACCTAACAAGAATACCACCAACAAATTACCCAAAGCATTTTGCTCAGGTCCCTACAAAACCAAAACATTTTCATGAGTAACCACCTTAGAATATTAGATTTGTTTCAAAAACATAAACATCATAAAATTAAAATATCAACTATCAACTAACATACCTTGTAACCTTTGGGTGCCGCTGTAAGGACACACACAGTTAGATAACCATTTGTTAGTCCCAAAAAAGATGTGAGCATGATCATCCATCCCTGATCTGCATACTTTGCAGTAAAGTAGAATGCAGGAATGAGTAAATAACGCGAAAGAACTGCAATTGTTAAGCCTTTTCTGGACTCCAATTTCAAGCAGTCCACTAGGGGAATATATCTAGCTATGAGATCCCAAATGTTGTACATTGCAATCAGAACAAGTGCATACCTGAGACACCAGAATTAAAGTCGTTTTTAGTACAAGAGATTTATTAATATCCTTCTCCAAATCTTACCCTATGGCATCATATTTACACTTACCATGAACCCAATTTGTGGTGACCAGTATTTTCATATAAGAACCCAGGAAAAATTGATAAGGTCAGCACATATATCAGAAACAGGTCCATTGCATAATCAATATTTTGGAGAAATAGTTGTTTGTTGCTCAAACGTTCGAGCCGTTCAGGTTCATTTTCACCCTGCAAATAACACCAGATATTTTATAGGAATTTAAAATTTCAAATGTATTATATAGGATTAAAGAAAGTTATCTATCCTTCCAAGCTATAAAACAAGAAATGCATTACTTCTTTGGTTGCTGTTGTTTGGATTCCAGCAGCTGCAAGATCAGCTGAAACAGTTTTTGATCCTTCTGAAGCTGCTTTAGCACGGTAGTACTTCACTATTGGCAGTTTAGGGAAGTAAAATGCATATAACAGAACACATAGAAACTCCAACAAAGTCGAGATTGCTAGAAATAACACTGCAAAGTTAAACAAGAAGGTCATTAATTGGCATAAAAAATGAAAAATCAAGAAATAAGTTTGTTGAACTTGTAATAGTTCAAGGAAGAGTTACTTACTGACTCCCTTTCGTAGCCCATCCTTAGCTTTGTCAAATCCTGCTTTTGTGATTAGCCTCAAAGCAGAAGTCAGTGCCCCTGATGCAGCCAACCCAGCAAGAAAGGACTATAGAGTATAACAAAATCAAAATGTATCAAGGTTGCAAGAAAATTCAAGAAAAATTTAAAGAACATCAAAGAATTGCAAGAAAACTGACTTGGAGGAATTCAGGGCACATGAAAGACAAGTCTCCAACCATTCCACCCTGAACATGGGCATCTGAAATTCCAAAAACAGCAACTATAGCACATATTCCAAGGAAAGTTCCAATTCCTCCTTTCCCTGACGTAGCCAAGTCCAACTGTAGCAAAGTGGAGCTGAATTACTTAAAGAAATGAGAAGCTATTCAAATTGGCTGACATGAAATGGAGGATTAACAGTACTTACAACCAAAAGCATCAAAGTACTTAAAGCGAAGAGTATGTATCCAGCAAGGTTCCGCTTTCTGGTATTGATCTTTGACTCATTGTATGCTAGTATTGCTATTGTCCCAAGTGCAAATGGTTGATAAACAAGGGTAAGTACCCTTGAAGGATGGTAACGCTTCAAATAGGACCAAAAATTTAAAAAAGCATATCAATTTTCATCAAATAAATCTTATAAAATATATACATATATATCATCAAATAAATATCTCTGCTGCTACTCCAACTTAAAAAGAAACGGTTAAGACTCAAATTGTGTTCTTAATTCAGTGACTTGGCCTTTTCTACATTGATTAAGATGCTCTCAGGTTGAATTTTTTTTTTAAATTAAAATTTAAAATTTCTGAGAGTAGCTAGTTATAGTGTCAAAATAAATCTCAAAGGTCTATCATATTCATCTCAACATGAGAGAATCCTAATCCTTTTTACATACACCTTGTGAGCAAGAGATTTTAAATCTATGTAATTGGTTAATCGATAATAAGAAATGTTAGCGACTCACCTCAGGGAACAAACTGTAATAATAATCTCCAATGGTTAGCATGCTGTTCCATGCAACGAGTGACCCAAGTCCCAGAATCCAACAAATGAATATTGCTTTATATTTTCCCTGGATATATCACAGAAATTAATTAGAAAAATCTTCACCGATCCCCAATTAAATTAAACCAATGAAACAAATTATGACTACAAACCCCAAGCCTTGATGGCAGAGCCCCACTTCCATTAGCAACAGTCATGTCTAGTCCCTACAAAATATTATCAATCAATATTAATACTTAATACCCTTTAAACAGAAGCATAACCCAAATCAAAATCAAAATTAAAAATGGGATTTTTTTTATAACAATATCAAAAGGGATTCAACAAAAAAAAAAACTAACAGAAATAAGAGAGAAAGAAGAGGTGAACGATTAAAATGTATGAAGCAACAAACAAATACTTATAGAAATATGAAATGCATGATATATCATTTAAAGGAAGAAACCTTATCAAGATTAGCACCACAAAAAAAGGAAATTGAATTCGCCTTTTCTTTTATCTCCACTTCTATAAGAGAGAGGTATGGAGACTGCAAATGTGTGAAAGCAAAATATGAAAGAGTGTAGACTGCAGAATTCAAAATCAGAGATTCTTTACCTTTTAGTATTTAATTTCCTTGAAAATGCGAACCCACAATAATGGCTATGGATAAGGAAAATTTAAATGATTGAATAAAGGCTAAGTAATTAAAAAGAAAAAAAGAAAAATCTTTGATGATTTTAGAATCTTTGAGAGGAATTATATACTACTAATTAGCCAGCGAAAGGTCAACTGAATCCTTGGCAAAATCCATAAAGCAGAAGCTGTATTTAATTTAATTTTTTTTTGGGTTAAATTATTTATTGTAATTAATATTTTTAATCAAGACAAATTAGTGTTAGTTAGATAACCTAAACGGAAAGAATCGTATAAGATATTAAGTTTTTTTTTTTTTTTTTTTTGACAGAAAATTTAAACTCAATTAATAAACAGATTTATTCACACCTTACTATTATAGCATTTGAATATAAATGACGGTTTAAAAATATATTTTTAAAATAATTAATATATTTATTTTAAATTTTTTCTATTTTTAAATTTTAAAATAGTGATTTGAATTAATTAATTAAATATTAAAAAAATTATTTAATATTTTTTAAATTTTAAAATAATATTTCATATTTATTTTAAATAGATCAAAATAATTTCAATACATTATATTAAGCTAAATACTATTTTCTTATAAAAAGACTTTTTCTAATAGTTTTTTGATAAAGACGTAAAAATCAAAAAACAAGATGCCTTGATACATTTGTTGGGTAAAAAAAAAGTACTTTCACTGTGTCATATATATTTAATAATTCTTTTTACTGTATTAAAAAAATGAGAAGATAAAAAAAATAAAAATAAAGGGTAGGATAGCCTTTTAGTTGGTTATATAAATATACAACATGGTTGTAATCGATATCCGAACTCGAAAATTCTCTTCAAAAATTTGTTCGTGAATTAAATTTTAATTTTATGAAAAAAATTATAAATTAAAAATGAATTAAAATTTTTAAATTTAAACTTAGTTAATAAACAGATCTACCCACACGTTACTATTTAGTCAGAAATATTTTTTTTTAATACATATATCTCGTCGGTATCTTTTGAAATTGAAAAAATAAAAAGTAGGATTAGAGGGATATACGAACTGCCAAATAAATAAAAAAATTAGAAAACTTGGACCATCGAGCACATCACTTGCGCCATTATTCATAAAAACCTGTTTTAAATCTAGGCTTGGCCATTTCGATTCTTCAGCCTTTCACATCTTTGTCGTTTTTATTTTTAAAAATGAAGCATAATTATTTTATAATTTCAACTTTGGTTTTACATTTTAATTTATCTATTCTCCATCTTTATAAATATAATTTTTCTAATAAATAACTTTAAAAATTATTATTTCAAATAAACTATATATTATAATATGATGAAATGTTAGATCATTATTAATTAATTCAGAATTTTATGTAATGATCTAAATTTAACTAAAAAATTTAAAAATTATTAATTTTATTATATTGAGTTCTCTGTTCATTTATTTTTTTATTTATAATATTTTAATATTTTCAGTTTTTCATTAAAGAAATTTTCATTAATATTGTTGAAAAAATAAATTTCCAATAATAATAATAATAAAATATAATAAATTCAGTGTTAAAATGATTTTTTTTCCTAAAATAAAAATAAATAATAAAAATATCAAATTCATAATGATATTTAGTTCAAATATCCTCCACAGGTGCTTTGACTTTTTCTCCTTATATTATTTCTTATAGAAATTACACTGCAAAAGGTTGGTGTTTATAAGAGGCAATTGCACGTTCAATTGTTTTCATTCTTTATTTGTGGTGATAATGAATTATACACTAAAATTTTCAATTTCTAATGACAACATAAGTTAGGTTTAATCTATTAAGTTTATACTTAAATTGGCACATAACATTTTAACATTTTCTAAAATTTAAGTTTAAGTCGGCATCCACAACTTTAAATTACATATTTTTATTGGAAGCAACTTGCACATAGAAGGATCTTGCTTTAGATATTCCACAAACAAGAGACTTTTTTTTTTTCTATGAAGAAAATTGCTCCCTATAGTTGGTTGCGGCTACCAAAAACTGACCAAAATGGGTGTTTAGCAGAACTCGTTTGTGTAGTTATTAACTTTATAGTTTATAAGAGCTCCATTAAATTTTTTTGCTATTTTTTTTTAATGATAACTATTAATTTTTAGGTAGCTATTATATAATTAAATATATTTTATTTATAAAAATTTTAATTTAATATTTTTTTTTATCAATAGACATAATTAATTTTGCATGTTTTGTCCCATCCCAAGCCAAATAAATAGGAGTGTAGTGAATTTTTATTATTTTTATTCAAGTCAGGTCTAAATCGAGTGTGGGAAATAGTATAACCCCACCACGAATTCTACTTAATTATATATATTATATATTTTTATTTTTTATTATTATATTTATATTTATATTTAATTTATACTTATTTTATGTAAAATATAAATTATATTATATAAATATATAGAAAAATACATAAATGAATATATGTACTGTTGGGTATATTAAATAACCTTAATATATATTCTAATATAAGTCTTAATAGATAATGAACCTTTATAATGGGCCTAATGGACAAGAGCCCATTAACTGGTTTAACCTTAGTATAAACTTATATATATACTAGCTGGGAGACAACATGTTAGGTATTCCAAATTAGATACTTAGTGTGTAATATTTCAAGCAATCGCATATTACTTGACCTAAAATCTTAACAATCTTGAATCATTAGTTTTTATCTGATTTTGGATTCAAGATTTTGATTGTTATAATTTAAATTCAGTTTGTTATTTTTGATTCAAGTTCTAGTTTGATTTAAGAAAAAAAAAAATCAAACAGATTGAAAGCTAAGCTCAACGATCGAGGCGGCTATGTTGACAAGGCCACCGATTTGCAAGGCAATAGAAGCAAAGATTTGAAATTGGTTTGATTCATCATTCATGTCGGTTTGATTCATTTGTTCGGTTTAAATCATTGATTTGATTTAATTATTGGTTTGATTCAATTGATTTGATTCATGTACACTTGTTCCAATTTTCTTTCTATATAATTTTTGCTATTTAATTGTTTATTTAAATATATAGAAGAATGGATAAACGTGTTCCGATTGAGATGATCAAATTGGAAACCTTTAGTGGATCTGAATTTAATTCCTGAAAGCGAAAGACTCAATTTGAACTGAAATATGAAAATATATTTTACACTGTTTTGAGTACATTTGTTGATATAATGGAGGAAGTTGATGAATCTCAATGGAACAAGGATAATGACTTCTGTAAAGACTATTTATTGAATTATCTTTCTGATCGGCTGACAGAAGTTTTTAGCAAATATAACACTGCTAAAGAAATATGGGATAATTTAGATGCTCAATTTAGAAAGGAGAAGGAATTATAAAAAACTCACCTAGTTAACAAATTCATGGATTTCAAATTTAATGAAAATATGAAAATTACTCCTCAAGTAATTGATTTAGAAAATCTGAGATCTAAATTAAATAATGAAAAGACCATCATCTGTGATGCCTTATTAGTTGGGGCAATAATTTACAAACTACCTTCTGCATGGCACATTTTTAAAACTAAAATGTATAGAAAAAATGTGTAAGTGAGACTGAATAATCTCAAACGATTTATCAGAATCGAAGATGAGAATAGAGCTAGAAATAATTTAAAAATTGTCAAACAACAACAGTCGGCTGCTAACAAAATCACACATTCCAAGAAATTTTCTAGAAAATCTAAGTCGACAAAAAATGAACCTCCCAGGTTGGAGGCCAAAAAGACCATTTCTAAGAAGAAAAGGGGCAAGTGGCACAACTGTGGAAAATGAGGTCATTTCATTGCAGAATGTAAGGCTCATTTAAAAACTAGATCTAACACACCAAATAAAGAAACAAATATGATAGTACAGAATACTGAACCTCAGAATTTTATTGTTATGATTGGAAAAAGTGAAAAGGTCAGTACTTCTTCGGAATGGTGGTTAGATACAGGAGCCACATGTCATGTTTGTAAGAACAAAATGTAACTTGATGATGCTACTGAAGTCAACGAGACTATCGTTGTGGCTAGTGAAGACAAAGAAATAATAACTCACACTGATACAACAAATATAGCGCTCTATTCAGGTAAAATTCTAACTCTAAAAAATGTTAAAGTAGTTCCATCTATCTTAAAAAATTTAATTTCTATCAGTCTTTTAGATATTGCTGGCATGAATACTTTAATTTCTAATGGTATAGTAATTTTGTCTGTTAACTCTTGTTATTTTGGGTATGCTTATTTGGTGGGTGGTATGTATAGACTGAGTTTAGCAAATGAAACAGTTAGTCATGTTAGTTCAAATTTAATTGATCCAAAAATATTGCATAATCGATTATGACATTTGAACTATAAGAAAATAACTAAACTAGCTAAAACTCATAATATACCATTAGATACTTCGATCAACTTTAACAGATGTGAAGTGTGTGCTTAAACTAAAATTACTAGGAAATTTTTTTGGTCGGTTTCTAGGAGTACACAACTTCTTGAACTAATATATTCTGACTTATGTAATTTTAAAAGCTTCACAACTAAAGCAGGTCGGAAGTATTTGGTAATATTTATAGACGATTTTTCTAGATTTTATCATATTTATCTGTTAAAATCTAAAGATGAAATATTTGATAAATTTAAAATTTTCAAGAATCGTGTTGAAAATCAATTAAAATTGAAAATTAAAAGACTTAGGAGTGACAGAGGAGGAGAAGACAAATTTACAGAGTTCAAGGAATTTTATAACTCTCATGGCATAATACTTGAAACTACCGGTCCTTACTCACCTCAATCTAATGGCATAGCTGAACGTAAGAACAGGACGTTGACTGATATATTAAACTCTATGTTATTGACAGCTGGCCTACCTTCTTGTTATTGGGGAGAAGCAGCTTTGATTGCATGTCACATCCTAAATAGAATGTCACATTCTAAGACAAATTCAATACCTTATGAATTATGGCATAAACATCCTTGTAGATACGATACTCTAAAGACTTGGGACTGTATCGCTTACGTGAAGATACCAGACCCTAGGAGACCAAAGGTAGGACCTAGGACCATCACATGTATATACCTAGGTAGTGCAGCGAATCGATATTTGGATCTATCTACCAATTTGGTTATAGAATCTAGAGATGCAGTATTCTTTAAGGATAAATTTCTAAAAAATCAAGGATTAACTTTATCTAGTACTGTCGAAATTAACTCAGAATCTCTAATAGAAATTACACATAATTCCTCTGACACTCCTCAAATTAATGAATCACTACCTTTAAGAGTATCTACAAGAGAGAGAGTTCCCAAAACGTTTGGTGAGGATTTTATCAATTACCATTTATAGGACGATCCATCTACTTATAAAGAAGTGATGAGATCTAGGGGCTCCTTGTTATGGGCAGAAGCTATTAATGATGAAATGAGTTCTCTACTACAAAATCAAACTTGACAACTAGTCGATCTGCCAAAAGGGGCTAAGGCTATGGGTTGTAAGCGGATTTTGAAGAAGAAAATAAATCCTGACTGATCAATAACATGGTGTAAAGCACGTTTAGTAGCTAAAGGGTATACTCAAATCTATGGTATAGATTATTTTGATGTATACTTATCGGTCTGTCATAGACTACGATTAGAATTCTTCTTGCATTGGCATCTATTGAACACTATGTTGTGCATCAAATGGATGTAAAGACAGTTTTCCTAAATGGAGATATAATAGAGAAAATCTACATGAACCAACCTGAAAGGTTTGTCATGAAAGGTTTCGAGAACAAAGTTTGTAAATTAAACAAATCTTTGTATGGTCTAAAACAAATACCTAAATTGTGGCATCAAAAATTCGACAAAGTTGTAAAGAGCTTAGGATTTAAATCCAGTTATTCTGATAAATGCCTTTACTTCCGTTCTGTGTCGAATAAGGTTGCGATTATTTACTTGTATGTGGATGACATGTTGATACTTGGTACAGATCT
>CANXYC011829867.1:0-18922 GCA_948193065.1 Aleurites moluccanus
TTAATCTTCCAAAATTAATTCATATGACTATTACACCTCAATTTTCATGTCATAATATTTTCTTTTAACATCAAAAATAATGTTAATTTCCACTTAATTCCATAAAAGTTCAAAGGGTGTGAAATAACCATTTTGCCCCTAGTTCAACCTAATTTTACACGATTGCTTCCTAACAGACTTTTAACCTCCTCTACTCATAAAACCACATCATAAAACATGCATACATGTTAAATTCAAGTATAAACATATAGTAAATCACAACAATCAAGTTAAAACAAAATTCCCAAGGTAACCCTTTGTGGTTCAAGTTCTAGGTTTTGACTATGGTGTTACATATGGCTAGGACAATAGTCCTTCATAGCAAGGGTTTATAATATACATTGTGCATAATATCGATCGTACTTACCCATTATCTCATTGGTTTTATCATATCAACACATAAATAGGTAAAAAAAATTCAAATAAGATACCAAATAACCAATGAAAACAATAAGGTACAATCATATAGCCAATAAACTCAATAGTTTTTCATTGTCCAGTCAATATGGATTAATAAACAAGTGATATGATTATCAAATCACAGGTCAAATATTATTAAATTCAAATTTGGTTTAGGTACAAAACATGTCAAAAAGTGACATATACACTGGCGAGATTGATACCCGTCCGCGCTAGCGAAACTGGTGGCAATTAATAAGTTTGAACAAAATTATAAATGACATTTCCCTAAATACTTGGTGTGCATCACTTTAACACTAGTTTGATAAGATTTTAGGGTAAGTATGATAAGGTCTAAGTTTCACAAATCAAGGTAGTAAACATTTCAATTCAAATAAATATCCAAATAAAATAAGGCAAATGGAGCTTAAATTTAAGGAAAATTTTCAAAGGGAAACCATATATATAGTTCAATAACTTTAGTAAAATAGTGCATTTGAATTTCTTAATTCCAAATGAGGCTTTTGACATGCATAACAATATATATAAGATTCATCTAAACTGTCAATTCGATAAAAAACTTAATGGAATGCCAACTTTGCTCATAGTAGGCAAAAGTGCTCTTCCTTGTCTTCTTTTGATTCTACACCAAATTTTTCATATGTTTTAGGCTCAAATGGATGCAAATAAGTATAACTTAACATTGAATTGAATTATAGAATTCATAAAAATAATTTGGAGTTTGACATAACGTAATTTAGAATTAGGTTTAGAGATTTTGTTTCCAATCAATCTAATTAAGCAATTAATCACTTAATTCATCCTATTAATAAAAAATATAGATTAAATAATTAAATAAACAAATGAAATAACTTGTTTACCTCTTCAAGCTCTATAGGCCGAATGCTTTCTCTAGGGATTTTGTCAAATTTCTTCTTTGATTCTTGATAACTTTGATGCAAATTTAGTTATTTAGGTGTTGTTTGATTTTATGTTTTGATTTTACATTGAATTTTCTTTAGAATTAAAAAATAAATAAAAATAAAAATAAAACTAGAGAAGGGGGAGGGGATGGGTTCTGTGTGAAGGAGGTGGAAGAAGGAAGAAGTGAAATGAAGGGGAAAACTAAAATAAGAAAGCCTTTTATATTAATTTAACTTTGAGTAATTAGGTTTTCCTCATCGACATTTTAGGTAATCTTGTTTTAATCTCATAACTTATAACTATTCACTTTTTTATCCCACTTTAATTCTAACATAGTATTTTTTCTATTCTTCCAACTTATAATTCTAATGGTGCATTTAAATATATGTACTTTCGAGCTTGTTTAAAAGTTGAAGCACCCCGAGGTGCATGTTTCACTATCGGTATCAATTTTTCGTATCTTTTTTAATTATACACGTATGATGTTTTTATGATTAAATGGAGTGTTTCTATGTCTGAATAAAAAAAAAATTAAGGTGTTACACATATTAATATCTAACAATTAATAATAATTTAACAAAATACTTACAACAATTAACTATTAGGTAACAACTACTAGCTATTAGCTATCAGTTACTAGTTAACGACTATTAGTAATAGCTGCTACCAACAGTTAAACCAAATGAAACTTATAGTTATTTTTTTTTAATGATAATGGTTAGTTGTATTGTTAGATAATCAAACATATATTGTTTACAATTTACATAAGCTTTTATTTATTTAAATAAAAAATTAAACATATTAAGTTCAACATATTTCATTATTAGATTTAGTTTTGAGAAAATCTCTGGGTATTTTTATTGTTGTTGGACAGGTTATCTTATGTTTAGAGTACGGGTAATATGGATTTTTTGAGTTAATTTTTGAAAAAAGAAATTAAATTTTTAATTAAAATTGAAATACTATATTTTGTTACTTTTTTATATATTTTCTTTTTTAAAATTAACTTTAATTTTAATTTTCAATTTAGTTAAATTTTGAAGCTTAAAAAAGGTATTATAATAAAATTATGTTTCCTTTTCAATAAAAATCCCTAGTGATCATAACCAGTTAACCACATTTTAAAGAAATATAGAAAAAATAAAAAATTGAAAATTGAAAATTAAATTTACGATTTGGTTTTGTTATATAAATGCATTGAAGGAAAGTTGATGAAGAAGAGTAGAAATTTTACTTTTTCTATCTTGTGATTTATTTTCTTTATGTATTTTTTTTTTACTTTTATGTTTTGTTTATATAGAAATATACAATTCTTTCTCTTTGTATTTTTTTAATATACGTGTTTTTTTTTAGATTCATGTAATTTTTATTTTGAGTTGTAATTTCTTTTTAATATAGGATCATTTATTTCTTACTTCTTGAACTATTGTATGCTTCTTGAACTACTAAATGTTCTGTATTTTTTAATGTTATGTTAGGAGTGTAATATATTAATGTCTATAAAAATTTATCAATATTTATAATTTTATAAACAAAATCTTTAAAAATATTTATAAATTTATAAACTCGGTAAAAATTAATAAAAATCTTTTAATTCTGTAAAAGTCATTCGTTTAAAAAATACTTTATAAATATCTTTAAAAATTTTAATTAAATACATTCTGTAAATTTCTCAATAAATATGTTCATATTCAAACGATACAAATTCGAAACTCAGATTAATTGGGTGTTTAATTTAATTATTTAAAATTAATAATTTTATTTTTATTTTTAATAAATAGGAGAATCTGTTTAATAAATAAAATAAAATAACAATTGGTGGTTATGAAAGTATAAATAACTGTTGATAGTTGTTGGTAGAAAAATAATATTTATGTTGTTCTCTACTAAAGTAATGTGTTATGACTCTAATGTATAAGTAAATTATTTTAACTAAAAAACAAGAAGAAAATCCTATTTTGAAGACTTTATATACACTTCGAACAATCTTATTGTGGTAAATAACCTTCAAAATATATCCAAATCTTTTAAATATTAAAAAATATATATAAAAAATAATAAATTTATATTAAATATAATAAGTGATTAAATTTTTAAATATTTAAAATATTTAAAAATTATATCATTTATATAATTATAGAAACTACAAATGGTAAGTATTACGGTATATATCATATGTATTTAAAAAAAATATTATATTAAAAATAATAATAAAAATAACAACCCTTTGATTTTCCCCCTAACTTAAAAATCCTTTGATCCATGATACTAAATTCATTTTTTTTTTTATATAATTTGAATTTGAGTTGTATTTGAAATTGATAACTTTTAATTTTGAAAATAATTTTAATAATATTAAATTAAAATATTATTAATATATATTGAAAAGAATAATTACAAACTCTGAAATAAAATTTAATTTTATTCACCGTAAGACGGAAATGAAGATGTATGTGATTAAAAAAAATTATATATCATTAATATATTAAATTTATTTTTATAACTATATATTTTAAATTCAAATATTCGATAAAATTTAAATTTAGTAAAAACTCTTTAAAGATAAAATTAAGTAAATTATATTATGTACATTTTAAGATAAGAGACTTTATAAATATTATAAAAAAGTAGACTCGACAATTTTTATAGTAATTTTTCAAAATAATTGATATCAAATATAAGCTTGGAATCGATATGAGCTAACTAATTTTTGATTAATGATAATAAGTTTATCTTCTACACCATATAATTTTGAATTTCAATATTGAAATTAAATTTACTAGAAGAAGGTAAAAAGTTTTAAAAAAAAAAAGACGAAGTTGCTTCAAGCCATTGCCAATAGCCAAGATACATCTACTCAAAAAATCATCCTTACTTAGCAATTAAGAACAATCTGATTTTTTTTTTTTTTTGGGCTCTGATTAATTAATTAATTAATTTATAAAAACTCATATATAAAGAGATATTCCCTTCCAATTAACTTATGTTATCCTATGATTTGAGTGATCTTATTTTATTCTTTGTCTCACAACTATATATAATGAAGAACACATAAATTACTAGAAACTAGCCAAGTGCATGTATAAGTAGAGTCTGTAGAGAAGTATCTTATATGGAGATATAAAATGAAAAATTTTAATTTTAATTTTTATAGATATATAGAAAATTAACTAATCATAAATTATCAAAAAATTTCCCTTATAAAGAGATGGATTCACGTTGTGATAAAGCACGTATTTCATTGATTTTTAAAAAAATTTATAATAAAATATTATTTAATTTCTAAAAATTAAAAAAATTAATAAAGTGATTCTTTTATTTTAAAAATTAACTATTTAATTCTTAATAAAATATTATATAATCTTATTTTTCATCACTTTTTTCTTTTTTTTCTTTTATTTTCTTTTTTAATTTTCTTATCATAATGCCATTCAATTATTTTTATTATCACAATGTCTGTTTGTAATTCGTCTTTTTCTTTCTCTAAATTTTCTATGAATTATTTGTATTTATTTTAGTTATAACTGTTATAAAAGTTCATTTTATATAAACTGGAATGATTTTACTAAATATTATTTATATTTATGTTCCATCCACTTGATAAAAAAAAGGGAGTGTGGGGTGTGGAAGTTCATGTCACCATAACCACGTTCATGAAGTTATGCTTGGGTTAATAATTACTTTATGAGATTCTCTCCTTCCTGCCAACTCAACTAGTTACAGAAACCGTGTGGGCAATTAGTTAAAAATTCAGTAAAATTTAATTGCTTGTCTGCTAACTTTAGACACATACACCAGCCATAAATGCTTACCTTAACATGAAGGAAAGGTTTGGCCCAATCCCTTTATCTATTCTTCTTCTTCTTCTTAGATATTTATTTATGAGCAACAAATTCATATATATATATATAAATATTTATTTGTTTATTTATTTCAATAATATTAGTAATGCCATCTCAAATAAAAAAAAGGAAAAGTTTTTCCCCTTTTACAAAATTTATTCTTAAAATGGCTATAATTACAAGTAAAAAACTATGATCTAAAATTCAATCACATGAGTTCAAAGAAAAGGAAATTATTAGGAATTGAAAATTAGTTTTTTATAATAAAATAATATCATAAATCAATTTTTACATATTATATTAAATTAATTTTTATATATTATATTAAATTTATCTTCTTGATATTATATTAAATATATATTATTTATGTAAGAACTAATAAACTTGGAAAAGGAAAATTCTTGTTAATAAATAGAGAGTAAATTCACTTATTAATTAAATCAAATTTTAAATTTAAGTTCCATTTGTTTTGCATAAAATATATTTTGAAAAATATTTTCTATATATTTTAATGTTTAGAATATTTTAGAAAATTAGTTAGTAAAAAATATTTCATGGTCAATAAAAATTTAGCATTTTTAATGAAAATATCTTCATAACTCTTTTTGAAAGGGAAACTCATTTTTTGATTTTATAATTAAAAAAAATATATAAATATAAATTTATTAATTCATCGATTATCAATAATCAACAATGATGATTATTAATAATTATCGTCAATCATTAATGATCGAAGTGATCATTGACAGTCGCTATTTATCGCCAATAATTATCATAATTTCTTTTTTTCTCATATTAAATAATAAAATTTAAAATAAAATCTTTATAAGTTTAAATGTATTTATATTCTTATAAATTAAAATTTTTAACTTTTTAATTAATTTTTAATATTATAATCAAATAATAAAAAATAATTATTTAAAATAAAATTTCAAAATCTTTTTTTTGAAAAATTATTTTTTGCAAAACGAATGGAATTTTTGAATATTAATTTTATATGCTTAGGTTGCTATGTTGGGAGACCATGTAGAAGGTGTTTGATAGTTCAATTATGAAAACGAGGGGATTAGGTAAATCTAAGATTTTATTAATGAGATAAATGAGTTGGGCTTAAAATGAATTGAAAAAAGTTTGAGTATTTAGATTAATTGGATTTTTAATTATTGAGATAAATAATTATATTTTTTATGTAATATTTGGATAAAATAGATGAATAATATAAAAATATTAAAAAGGGATCAAACTAAAATATAAAATAATACATATCGGGCCAAGAACACTTGCAGATAAATTCAAGAATCATGAAAATTTTATTGCTAGCAAAGATAATATTACATTCACATTCCAGCTAGAATGGAAATTATTTTTCCACTGCGTTTTTTCATATAGCAATATATGCCATTTGCTTCCAGTCCATACTTGATACAGGCTGTCCAATAAATGAATTGTTGAAATATAAAAACATATTATATTAATAGATTACAAAAATAAATATCAATATAAGGTTAATTACGATTTTTTTTCATGTAAAATGATCCAATATACTAACTCCCTTGATTATTTAAAAATACGCTGATGAATATCAAAATATACTATTAGAACATTTCGTCTAATTTTGTTATTAGTCAACTTTAAAATGGTCAACAAGAACAGTAAAAAATAAAAATGCCTTTGAATTTTATCTTTAATTAATTACATCCTATTTTTGCTTTAAAAAAAAAATTGGGTTAAAAAATATATTTTATATTTTTTGACAACTTTGAAAATAAAATAAATAAAAATATTTTTTAAAAATTTATTATTTTATTTTTTAAAAATAAAAAAATTGAAAATAAAAATAAAAATAAAAAATATTTTTTAAAAAATATTTTTATTTTTTATTTTCAAATTTGTAAAAAATATGAAAATGAATTTTTTATTTGTATTAAAAATTTAAGAAGAAATAATTTAATTTCTTCTTAAATTATTTTTTTAAAATAAAAAATAAAAAATATTTTTTTTATTTTTAAATTTGTCAAAAAATATGAAAATAAATTTTTTTAACCCTAAAAAAAAATTTTTTAAAGTAAAAATAGGATGTAATTAATTAAAAATAAAGGATAAGAGCATTTTTGTCCTTTTACTGTTCTTGTTGACCATTTTATGATTGACTAATAGTAAAATTGAACGAAAATGGGGTATTACTATAACGGTACATTTGTTAAGGGGGAGTTAGTGTATTTTTGAAAAGTCAGAGGAACTTAATATATTGAGTCATTTTACATGGAAAAATAATAATTAACCCATCAATATATAATCAAATAGAAAATTTTATCATATTACTTTGATTCAAACTTTTATGGCTAAGGTGACCCATAAAAAATATTACTAAATAACCAACTCTTTCCAACTTATATAAATTACCCCATTAATAAAATTTCTTTATAGTATCATAACGTGTTTCTATCATGGCTTATCAAATTACAAAATCACATGTGGACTGATAACCCATCAAATTATCAGATTGAATACTGAATTAATCAAATTATAAAATTACCTGTGGGGTTACTACCTGTAGGCTGGTAACCTATTCAACTACTAGATTGAATACTGAATTACCAGTGGGCTAATAACCCATTAAACTATCAAAAAATTAGAATATATATTTGGATTGTCAAGTGACAACTAGATCAAGCCAGTTACCATTTGAGGAGAGATTATTGAGATATAAAAATATCCCACATTGGTATTTATTACAAAAATAAATATCAATATATAATCAAATAGAGAACATTATCATATTGGCTTGATTCAAATTTTTGTGATTAAGGTGATCCAATAAAAAATATTACTAAATAACTAACTGTCTCCAAATTATCCAAATTACCCCTCTAATAAATTTTTTCAGAAATTATGTTTTATATTTTAATTCATACCTTAAATAAAATTTATTCTCATCAAACAAGTACAAGAACAACATTTAAAATATCCGACTCTATTAGAAACCCTATTATACTAATAAAATTATCACGATATATGCACCTTACATCTTGCCTTCAACTTTGGAGGCATTGATAATATTTGAATTGATAGCATAAACTCCCTTGGAAGAATTCCTAACTGGAATGGTGTTTTTCAATATTAGAACCATGGGAAACAATCCAAGAAGAAAATCTTATGTATTCGAACTTGGAAAAGATATTTTTATATAGGGTTTTCGATATAAATTTAGAGTTTTCGAAAAAAATACCAAAAATGAGAAGTTCTGGAGCTATTCAAGTTATCACCTAGCTCTAGGAATTTCAAGAAAAGAAAAGTGCAAAGGAAGAAAAGAAAATTTTGTATTTAAATAAACAATGAAGCAGGGGTAAACGAATGTCATTACCATTAAAAAGCTGGGGTATTTTCATCTCAAAAACTTCAAATAATACAACTTACAAACGTTATCTCAAAAGGTACAAAAAGTAGCAGTGTTTTTCCCACGATTTTAACCTCCCAAAACCGCCACTCGTGTTTTTAAACAAACACCACCATGTCCTCCATTTTTCACGGCTAACATTCATTTGAAGAAAAAACACATGATACTTATCAAGAATCGTGCAAACAAACACCCACGTAATCTTGGAAGAGTAAATGTTAAATTTTGAGGAAAATAGACGCGTTTTCACATTGGTGAGTTCATTAATAACGTTGTAAACAACATTATCTTCAATGATATCATCTTAAATTTGAAAAATTATTAAATATGTTATTAACTTTTGCACATAAGATTCGAGAAAATGAAAATAGTGACTTACTTCTCATTCATTGACAAAAGTCATTTTATATACAAAAGCTAAGTAACAAACTGTACAACTATAAAGTAACTAATTAACAAACTAATATTGCTTCTGTTTATTTACACCAACTAATATTTAACAAAAAAAATAATTAATTTAACTTTGTATAGCTAATACATCCTTCAAGCTGTAGTGTAGATGTTAATCACACCCAGCTTGCGAAGAAAAGAATGAAAAGAATGAGAATAATGAGCCTTTGTAAAGAAATATGCAATATGGTTATGAGAAGAAACAGGTAATAGTTTGAGCAATCCTGTATATATCTTTTCATGAACCACATAATAGTCAAGCTCTATGTGCTTGGTTCGTTCTTGAAAAACAACATTATGTGCTATAGGCATGGCATACTGATTATCACAGAAGAGCATAGAAGGAAAAGGATGAGAAACCTACAAATTACGCAAAAGATACATGAACCATTGTATTTTACAGGTAGTGGAAGCCATGGCTCTATACTTTGCCTTAGAAGATGATTTGGACACAATGCTCTATTTTTTAGACTTCCAAGAAATTAAAGAGCTGCCTAAGAATACACAATAGCCTATGATTGATCTTCTTGTTAGTGGACAAGTGCCTTAGTCAGAATCATAAAATGCTTGAATATGGAGCTGAGAATGGACTGAGTAAAAGAGACCTTGTCCTGGTGATCCTTTAAGATACATAAGGATCCTGTGTTTAATAGCTAAGTAATTCTTTTTGGGTTTATCAAGAAACTGAGACAATTGCTGGATAGATAAGCTAATATCTGGCCTAGTGTTAGTTAGATAAATGAGTTTACCAATAAGAGCTTTGTATGAAGTGACATCATCAAGTAAGGAAGCCTCTTTGTAAACAGATTTATCGCTAAGCTGCATTGGAGTTTGAACAGGTTTGGATTCTAAAAATCTTGTAGAATTCAATAATTCTAAAGTGTATTTCCTTTGATATATGGAAATGCCCTATTATGATCTAGCAACCTCAAATCCTACGAAATATTTGAGAGAACCAAGATCTTTAATATGGAATGTGTCATTTAGATAAGCTTTGAGATCTTGTATTTTTGTCAATGAATCTCTAGCAATGATACAATTATCAATATACACCAAGAGGACATTAAAAGAAGACTAAGTATGTTTGATGAAAAGGGAGGAATTTGACTGTGCTTGAGAGAAACCCTGGCCAAGTATAGCTTGAGACAATTTAGTATACCTTGCCTACTAGCTTGTTTCAGGCCACAGAGGGATTTAAGAAAATGGCATACCTGATTTGGTTAAGAAGATGGAAACCCTGGTGGGGGGCTATATATAAACTTCTTCATGGAGATCTCTATGAAGAAATGCATTGTTGATGTCCAGCTGCTCTAAATGCCAATGTTTAACTGCTATAACTGCCAAGAGACTCTAATGGTTGTAATTTTTGCCACTGGACTAAAGGTATCCAAGTAGTCCACACCTTCTTGTTAAGTGTACCCTTTGGCCATAAGTCTGGCCTTGTACCTCTTCACAGTGCCATTGGCATTATATTTGACTCTATGGACCCATTTACAACCGATGGTTTATTTTCCAAGAGGGAGAAAGACTAGCTCCCATGTTTTATTGGCTTCAAGTGTTGTTATTTCATTTTGCATTGCCTCTACCCATTTGTTGTCCTTAACAGCTTCTTTATAAGTATGAGGTTCAGGTATGGTGATAATGTTAACAGAAAAAGCTTTATGAGAAGAGGAAAGTTTATTATAGGAAAGCACCTTGTCAAGAGTATGAGGTGTGGATCTTGCTGCCTTGGATATGAAGGAGTTAGTTTGTGACAAATTAGTGGTCAAGTGACAATGATAATATGTAAGGTAAGAAGGGGGAGTGTGATGTCTATTGGATTTGCGAAGAGTATGTGAGATGCAAAAGGAACAGATGAAGTACTAGGGATAAGGGATTGATCATAATGGGCATAAGTAGGTTTTGTTTATGCGGAAGTATGTGAGATGGACAGGTCTTGATCATAGGGAATAGGATAGACACGTATATCAAGAGAGGCTGATGTGGAATGTGAAAAAATATGTTCATAGAAAATAACATTTTTACAAATGAACACTGTGCTAAAATAAAGATTATAAAGTTGATATCCCTTTGTCCTATTCTTGTAACCCAAAAAATTACGTTTGACTGCTTTAGAGTCAAGTTTGGTTCTGTATCTTGATAATGAGGAAGCAAAAGACAAACAACCAAAAACTTTTAAGTTTGAGAGATCAGATGGTGTTTTATATAAGAGTTCATAAGGTGTTTTATCATGTAAAATAGGGTTAGGAGTTATGTTTATTAAGTATACTGCAACGGAAACAAAAAAAATTCCAAAAAGAGTGAGGTAATTGGCTTTGAAATTTCAAGGCTCTTGCAATATTCAATATATGCTGATATTTTCTCTTCACAACACTATTTTGTTTTGGAGTTTTTACACATGAGCTTTGATGGAGTATGCCTTGGGTACCAAAGAATTCTATCATTTGAAATTCAGGTCCATTATCTGACCTTACTATTGTAATTTGTGTTTGGATTGAATATTGACCATAGAGCAGAAATGTTGAAGTAGGGTCCTAGCTTGAGATTTGGATTTCATTTAACAAAGCCATGTAAATCTTGAAAAATTATCTACGATAGTTAAAAAATAAGTGTGACCAGTAAAAAAGGTTTCAACTGGTCCCCAAATATCAACATGGATTAATTAAAAAATGGTAGTATTAGCAGAAGTGCTAATTGGAGAAGGGAGTCTTTTTAGTTTAGCAAGAGGACAAATATCACAAATAGATGAATCAAAAACTGAGATATCTTTATTAAGCTTGTGAAATTTCTTTATTCTATTGACAAGTACATGACCTAATCTAAAATGCCAAAGATCGAACTGACTAACAGAAAAGCAATGAGAAACATATTGAAAAACATGATCAATGAGTTGATAAAGACCAACTTGTTTAGCTAACCCAATCATCTCCAAAGTCTGTAGGTCCTGTATATGACAAAAATGAGATTGAAAAACAATGGAATAATTGGAATGTAGGGTCAGTTTACTGATTGAGACTATATTATAAGAAAATTGTGGAACATATATAACTTCTCTCAAAATAAACTGTTGGTTAAATTGAACAGCGCCAATGTGGGTATTAAACAGGTATGATCTCATTGTTGGGAAGTTTAACAAAATAATTGGCGACAAGTTTATAGGTATTAAAGAATGCTAAAGAACAACAAATATGGTCAGTAGCCCTAGTATCCATAATCTAGAGTTCTTTATCATTTAATAGAGATAAAGACATACCAGATGCTATGTGAGCAGGCTGTGATGATGTCAAAGCATTGGATTATGAAATGGAGACCGAGGACTAAGTTGGTTGCAATAGAGCCAGGAGTTGATTGCATTGTTCCTGTGTGAAAGGAATGCACTAGCATTCACATTAGGTTTCTGATTTGCTACTGAGTTGACTTGAACAACAGTGTTACTAGAATTGCCTTAAATAGCAGCGGAACTGGAATTGGCTTGTGTGAAAGTAAGATTTCTTGAATCATCAAAATTGTTATAACCTCTATGTGTAGAGGATTGATTAAACCCTTCTGGCTCAATATCAAATTCATTACCATAACTCTTTACCTAATTCATATTAGAAATTGGTGGTCTTGCCATTCTTGGTCTAAAACCACTGTTGAAGCCTGAAGGATACCCGTGTTTCTTATAACATTTATCAATAGTGTGCCCCAAAATCCCATAGTAAGTATATAAAGGTTTCTTGTAACTTGGATTAAAAAAAAATCTCTTATTTCCATAGGTTTGTGCATTACCAGATTGAAATTGATTCAAAGCAGAATCATTAAAACCTTTACTCGCAAAAGCAATAGTTTCATGGTTAGGTTTCTAAAAATTTAATTGTCTTTCATGTTGAATTACCATAGAAATAACCTTGTTAATGGGGGGAAGAGGTTCAATTATCATTATCAGAGACCTAATTGTTGAGAAATTTTCATTAAGCCAATTTAGGAACCTTATCATATAATCACTCTCATTATACTTCCTAACAGCATCTATAGCCCCACAATGACACTTAGGTTCACAAGAACAAACAAGAACTAGCCTAAGATTCATCAATTTGTCCCATAAAACTTTAAGATGAGTAAAATAATTGGTTACAAAAAGTTCACCTTGCTAATAATTAGAGATTTCCTGTTGCAAATTAGAGACACGAAAAGAGTCTCCTTATGCAAATCGGTCTCTGAGATCCTTCCAAACTTCACATGCATTATCAAGTCAGATAATGCTTTGTGCTATTGATGGAATTACTGCTTTCAAAATCCAAGATAATACCATGGTATTACACCTCTGCCAAAACACATATGATGGATCTGTGAAAGCTGAAATTGAAATGGTGCCATCAACGAATTGAAGTTTATTCTTCTACATTAGAACCTTTATATATTTGAACCAAGAATGATAATTTGTACCATTCAATGGGGAAGAAACAAGAATCAAGGACGGATTCTCATTAGGATGAAGTAAATAAGGACTCGAAAGTTATTCTTCAGTTCTGATTCGCGAACCAAAATAATTTTCATGAATATTACTATTGTTTTGATTATTCATTATGAGAATAATAATTTTGTAGAACTAATTTTATTTACCCCAAAGAATCAGGGAGAAAAATATAAGAAAATAATATTTGGTAGCTCGAAAAATGCAAGAAAATGAAAGAAAATCAAAATGAGCTGAAGAAAACAATAAACAAAGCAATTGAAGCTTTCAGAGAAAAAATAAATTAATTTTGCTCTGATATCATATTAACTTTTGCACACAAGACTCGAGAAAATAAAAATAGTGACTTCTCATTTATTGACAAATGTCATTTTATATACAAAAGCTAAGTAACAAATTGTACAACTAAAAAGTAACTAACTAACAAATTAATATTACTTATGTTTATTTACACCAACTAATACTTAACAGAAAAATAATTAATTTAACTTTGTATAACTAATATATGTAAAATATATTATTTCTACTCATATTTTATGTTATTTATGTATATAAATTGTATGATGGTTTTGTAAATTATTGAGATAAATACATTAAATAATAAAAATATTTTTATTTGTATACATTAGAAAATTTTATAAAATAAATAAATGTAAATTTGAATCACTCCTACATTATATAAAAAAAAATTAATATATTGAGAAAATCAAACTCTTGACTACTTTGTTTTCGCATCAAAGTGCCAACTTATAAATTAACATGCACTTGCATATAAAAAAATTCCAAAGCTTTAAGTTAATTCATGTGTATTTATTTTCTATTTTACTGTTTAAAGTTCAATTTTTGAAATGTAATGATAAATAATAAATATTTTTTATAAATGTTAATATTTTATTTTTGACTATACTATAAAGATAGACTTAATATAATATACCAAAATTAATTTATGATATTATTTTATTATTAAATAAACTAATAACTTGTATATATAATTTGATGGAAAAATATTTTTTTTCATTACTTTGAACTTAGAAAATTAATTTTAAATCTATATTTATCATTGAATTATATCTCGATGTATTTTGTTATTTTTAAAATGAAAAATGTTTTAGGGATTAACCTTAAATGGCTTTAGTTGGGTTTAAGATTTCATTACTATAGGCCTTCAACTTAAGTGGGCCCACTTCAAACTTGTAGGAGTTGTCACTCAGTCACTACAACAGTATTGCGTTTCTTTGTGTCTCTCAATTTGGTGATTATATAGTCCACCTTATAGAATCATATAATTGTATGTGATGTGGATTCCACCATATAGGCCCTATCCATTGCTCAATATTGATTATATATATAGCATGCATGGCCATGGACAATAATTCCTAACAAATATCCCATCTTCAAACCAACCTTACCTAACTTAAAAGAAGAAAATTTGCTGTTGTAAAATTGTATCAAAAGAAGTCCTATAACCTATGAAGTTGAACCACCCTTCTCATAGAAGCCAAAAAAATTGAATTTTTTCTAACCTAACTTTGTTTAACCTCTTCTTGCAAGTATATACTATTGACAACCAAATTGCAGCTCCATTTTGGATTTGTTTAAGCCCTCTTTTTGGTTGAGAAAAATATTATAGATGTGTAATAATCATTTTCGTGTTATATAAAAAAAAATTAGTTAAGCGATTTGCAAGTTGCAAGGCTTTGTGTGTGATTGAGAAATTGGTGAAATAAATTATTTATTTAATCTAATTTGTTATACTTTTTCATGAGAATCGTCATTGTTGATCTAGGCATGGAAAATTTCATTAGAGACAATAAATGAAACAATGATAAAATTTAGCCTTCACATTATCCATTTCATACATACATATATATATATATATATATATATTGGATTAATGGAAATTTCATCGAATAATACTGAAATAGTCTTTAAAATTATCTAATTGTAAGTTTGAATTTTGAATCCAATTAAAAAAATTCTATATCAAATATTTAGTGATAAAAAACTACATTTATTCATTACAATATATTTTTGTTAAATTGGGTATTGGTGATAGATTTATAGTGGTAATTAGCGGTGGATGCAAATGAAGGTAAGGAGGCACATGCCCCTTAATTTTTTAAAATTTTAAAATAAAATTATAATTTGTTCTCTAAAATTTAATAAAATTACTTAATGAACCTTTAATTTCAAAAAATTAACTCTTTAATCTCAAATAAATTACTATTTAATTTTTTTTCCTTCGCTTTATTTCTTTTTTCTTCATTTTTCTTCCAATTTTTCTTTATTTTCTTTCATTTTCTTTCACTATTTCTTTCATTTTCTTTTCATATTATAATAACTTTTGGTTATTTCTAATTAAAGTTATATATATGGTGTTATTTATTAATTTTATATTCTTAAATAAATTTATTTTATTATTATAGTGTTCATTCTCAAAATTTGTGTCCGTCCCTGAATATAAGGGGTATCATCCTTTTTTAAAGTTTTTATATCTGTCTATGATGGTAATATCAATTTCTCATAAAGAATGACACATTGCACAATTTCATTCAGCCAGAAGAAATGAGGAAGGGAAACAAGAGACATCTAGAAATAAAAAAAAAAATGGTGGCAAGATAATCAGCAAGGATGTTGCCATACTGAGCAACGTGGAGAAAGAATTTCATCAGATTAAACATTTGAGTAACATCACCTGTATAATCAGAAACACATAGTACACATATAATACGGCTATCATTGTTTCAGGTTATTTACCTAATTAAGGGTGTGAATTTGAGGTATACACCTATTGTAATTAGATCATTAAAAAATTAATTTATTTTGGTGAATAAAAAAATTAAAATTTTTTAGTATGATGGCGTTAGACTAATTTATACTCAAGCCGAAAGATATTCAAAAAGAGTAAAACTGTGTCAATATCTATTTTTTTATTAAAAAAAATAATAATATTTGATTGTATGTTATATATATAAAAAAATTTGACTAAATAATTTGTTGGGGTTAAGTTATCAATCTTTGTATGGTAACGTGGCGTACAGTCCTATTTTCTTTGTAGATATATCCACCTAAAAGGCTAAATCTAGAGAAATAAATAACTATATAAACGGTAGTTGTAAACTGATAAACTGCCTAATTCTTGTATTAGAGACTGGTCAATCCCAACTCAAGCCCCATAACGTTTTACCCCATAAAACCATCATTAATTCTTGATTGTCACCTTAATTCAATCAACAACCAAAAATCAAGATTTTGAACATTCGCAAAAACCATAATAATGGAACACTCTATTGTTTCAGAACTTGAAGGAACTCTTCTCAAAGATCCTGACCCCTTTTCTTACTTCATGTTAGTAGCATTTGAGGCATCCGGTTTGCTTCGTTTTGCTTTCTTGTTGATTCTTTGGCCGGTTATTCTGTTTCTTGATAATTTAGGGTTTCGAGATTGTGGACTAAGGTTATTGATCTTTGTTTCCACCGCCGGAGTTCACGAATCCGAGATTGAGGCGGTAGCTAGAGCAGTTTTACCAAAGTTTTTTATGGATGATATTGATATGGAAGCTTGGAAAGTGTTTAGCTCATTTGATAAAAGAGTTGTCGTGACTAGAATACCTAGAATTATGACTGAGAAGTTTGTGAAGGAGCATTTAAGGGCTGATGAAGTTGTTGGAAGTGAAATTATCGTGAATAGGTTTGGATTTGCTACGGGTTTTATTAAAGATGTTAATGTTGATTATTTTATTTCCAATCGAGTTGCTAAGCTGTTTATCGACGAAAAACCTACTTTAGGATTAGGGAGGAGTGCTACTACTTCAAGTTGTTCGTTATTGTCTCTATGCAAGGTTAGTATACATTTTTCTTGAAGAAATCAATAACGATATCAATATGGTAAAATATTTAGTAACTTCAAGTAATTTCTTGCTAGATAATTAAGGGAAATAATGATAAAGTATATAAAAAATTTATAAGTGAATGGATGTTACACGTAATATAAGTCAATTGGTATTGTGTAAGTAAAATCCAATATTTAGTTATTTATAAGTTCACGTATATATGAACTCATAAATTTTAATATGATATCAAAGTTTTATTATTAGACTGATGATAATATCAATCAATATGAGCAGGTGTCAATTGGCTTATTGATGTTAGGTCGTTGCACACCGTATTGGATTTCCATTAGCATAAGCCAATTGGACATAGTATAAGTCAATTAGAATACACACCATATTGCACGTAGTGTAAATCAATTGATATTATGTAAGTGGGTTCCAACATTTGATTATTTATAAATTCATGTGTGTATGAGTTTATAAACTTTAATAAAGTATTAAAGCTTCGTTATTCGACTGATGATAATATCAATCGGTTTAAGCAAGTGTCAACCGACTTATTGATATTAGGTCATTGCACACCATATTGGACTTTCATTAATAAATAAGTATCAACCGACTTATTGATATTAGATCGTTGCACTCGAGAAGTGTGTTGGGAAAAACTTATAAGTGTTGCAATCGAGGAGTGTGTTCGAAAAAACTTATATATGAATGAGTATTAGACTTTCATTTATGAGCAAGTGTTTATTGATTTATTGATGTTAGATCAAGTGAATGGGTATTGGATCTATATTTGCAAATAAATGTCAATCAATTTGTTGATATTAGGTTATTGCATTCGAAGTATATTAGAAAAAATTTATAAATGTTGTATTCGAGGGGTAAATTAAAAAAAATTATAATTAAATGGATGTTAGACCTCCATTTATAAGTAAATTTTAATCGACTTATTAACTGATGATAATGTCGGAACAGTCTATTTAATGAGCAAAAGTGAGAAAAACTTATAGTAGCTAATTATGACTCAACTTGCACTTAATAAACATAATTATTAAGAACTAACGACGTAAAAACTACGTTTTGTTAACAGGAGCAAATGCATCCACCATTCATCACCAGCAAAAAGCAACATGACCGCCAACTTGTCCGCCCTTTGCCTGTGATCTTCCACGATGGCCGCCTTGTCAAGCGTCCAACACCAACCACTGCTCTACTAATAATCCTATGGATTCCACTAGGCATTATACTTGCATTACTTAGAATTGTGGTAGGACTAATGTTACCAATGTGGGCTAAACCCTACTTGGCCCAATTATTCGGAGGCAAAGTCATAGTCAAAGGCAAACCACCACCGCCAGCTTCGGATGGTAACAGTGGTTTTCTATTCGTATGTTCTCATCGAACCCTAATGGATCCTGTTGTGTTATCCACGGTACTTGGACGTAAAATTCCTGCAGTCACTTACTCCATTTCTCGATTATCCGAAATATTATCACCAATCCCTACTGTCCGATTAACAAGAATTCGAGAAGTAGATGCAGAGAAAATCAAAAGAGAATTAGCAAAAGGTGATTTAGTAG
>CANXYC011829952.1:0-10970 GCA_948193065.1 Aleurites moluccanus
CAACCTAACGAATCCCTCTCAACCCTGTAAAAGGTGTTTAGTTACTCATAATGAGAATCAAAAGGAAAATACTTAAATTTAGCAATCCAAATATCATCTCAACAAGAATTGCAAATAAATAAATGATAGAATGTTGTAATAAAATAATCCTTACAAATATTGAATGAAAGAAAATAGGTCCTGAAAATAAATTCTGCATAAATCTCAAATCTCCAAGGGAAAATCACAGAAATTCAGCTCCTTTGTTCTTAATGAAAATCTTGGCGGCGGCTAATGTTCTTCTTAGTTTCAATCTTTTCCTTGGAAGTTTAGGGCGCCTATTTATAGCAGAAAGATATACTTGGATTCAAAAACCCTCAAATTCCCTTGAAAAATCGAGTCTTGATAAACCAGTTAACGCGTGAATAAATTTTATCAGCGCTAATCTGGTCATTTTACGAATAACCGGTTTTACACCTCAAGGTAACCGGATCACCTGGTTATAAAGTCTGTGTCTCGCAATCGTTGTGCCAATTCTGCCGAATATCTTTCCTGCGATTTAGTTGATCTTTGCTTAGCTTTTAGCGGTCCAACTCTCATTTTATCATATCCAAGCCAATTTCTCTTGCCGAATTCCCATTTGCACACAAAAATTAAAAATTGGGATGCAATTTGCCATTGTTAGAAATTTATTTACCAGACACAAATATTATTTCAGTTTTCTAGATTAATTAATAACAATTAAGAAAGATATTGCTAAAACAAAAAATTCACTTACCTAATAATTAAATTCAATTAAAACTTAATTTAACTGGCTAAAATAGGAATTAAAATAAGTATGAATTATTTAACATTGTCCCTAATTAGATAGATAAAATATCAATCTAATAGTGTGGATTCATCTTATTGAAGTAGCGTGGCTACCAATCCGGTGAGTTGATGGTTGGATTCTATTACATGACCTCTGATTGCAAAAAATAATCAAATTTTAGGTAATCATTTATATCAATTTGAGTTTTAGAAAACTCTCAAAGTTTTATGATTTTTAATGTCATTTACCCGTTTATTGTGATATTTTTGTTATTACATATATAATTGTTTGATTTTAATTTCTTTTCTTTTGCAGATTTATGACCTTCTAGCTAGATTTTTTCATTCAAGGTTAATCAAAAGAGCATTGGTTGGAGCCCCTAAAACACTACTCACTCATTGGATCAAAGAACTATCTATTGTGGGCTTTATAGAATAAACTTTTTGACCGAGTATCTTATAATGTTGAAGAAATATTGTTTGTTGTTGACGCATACTGATTGCCATCGTATTTCAGTATAGATATTTTGGTACCTATGTGGCAAACAAGAACCACTAAATACACAAATATATTGGAATGTTTTTAGAAGGAAATAGAGTTTATAATTTAAAATATATAAAAAAATATAAAATTCTACCGAAGGAATTAAATTGAATATAATTAAAACTATAATGCTTCGATTCCTGAGCAATGTTTTAAAGTGCTCCTTTTTTGTTTGGTAAGCAAAAGATGATATCTTCCTTTTCATGATATCTCATGGTAAAGTATTGCAGTTGATTGCTTGTTTCTTGTAATCCAAAATGTGTCTATTGTGTTGAAGTACTAAATGCTTGATTAATATATCAAGAAGGTTGCCAAAAAATGGGATGATCCTCTAATCATTTAAATTTTCCTTTGCACGCTTACCCATCAGTCAAATAACTGAATTGCAGTTACCTTTAACTCGTGCTAAACACATAAGCATTCTTTGCTAAAGAGAATCATCCTTAATTACTCGAGTCATAAACTTTCTTTTGTAGTAGGACTATCATCAAAGACAAAAAGATTCATTTTATATCAGTTGTCCATTATTTCTATTGAAATTGTTCTACCATCAACATTACCACACATTTATGTGTGGTAATGTTGATGGTATTTATTTATTTATTTTTGTTCAATTTTTTAATATATGGTTGCTAATTTTAAATACATTAAGCTGAAGCTGATGAAGATATGTAAACTCATACAAATTAAGGTATTCATAAATGAATAGCTTTTCTAAGGCTTCAAGATTTTTTTCTCATTGTTTGTCTCTCCTTGGCTTCGGTCCTTTCTACTTTCACTTTTCCTACCTTCGCAAGATATGCAGCAGAGTTTAAAAATCAAGACAAGATATTTATACTTGAGTTTATTTTCTTGCTTTGCAATGTAGCTACAACATCCTATTATTTTTCAGGTGCAATGCTACCTAGTTGTGATTTGTACCTAAGCTTTTGCTGGAGAAAGTTAGAATCGCATCTTATACTAAGGTTGTTGGCCAAAGCACACTCAAAACAGCAAAGAAAAATAAAGAAAACAACACACGAGATATATTCTGTAAAATATAATCCTAGAAATTTAGGAAATCTATCTCCATGTTTCAAGATTAAACTAAGCTCAACCACAAAGCTTAGTTTCTGGAAATTCTTTAGTAAAAAAAATACATGATTCCAAAAGACATAAATTACAGCAAAAAAAATTTTAAGTGACAATGCTTGCTGTCACACAAAACTCCAGCTGCATCTTCTTCCTTGACAAAGTGTTGGAACATACACCCAACTTGCTTCTCAATAGCTCAAATCTTCCTTTCTATAATCCTTTTGTAAGGATATCAGCAACTTGATCTTCAGAGCTGCAATATATAAGCTTAACTTCTCCTTCTTTTTCAGCAATTCTCTCAAAAAATGGTACTTGATCTTTATGTGTTTAGTCTTTCCATGAAAGACTGAATTTTTCTGTTATGACCACAGCAGACTTGTGGTAACACTTTACCTCAGTTGGTTTGTTTTGAACTTCCCTCATTTTCTTCAGCAATTTCCTAATCTATATTGCCTGATTCACAGCTCCAACAGCACAATGTATTCTGCTTCTGCTGTTGATTAGGTAACAGTGTCTTGCTTCTTATCCAGCGAATCATGCCTGAACTAAGAGAGAAGCAATAATCAGAAGTGCTCATCATATCATCCTTGGAGCCTGCCCAATCACTCTCAGAAAATCCCAACAATTTTACAGCTGAGGATCTTCTATAAAGAACAAATTCTATTATGCCTTTGACATACCTTAGAATTCTTTTTGCTGCTCTAAAATGAGTCTCCTTGGAGCCTGCGTAAACCTTGTGAAGACTAAAATATGAAAATGTCATGTGAAGACTGAATTATGAAAATTCCATGTGAAATATTTCTAGGCATACTTCCTCTGAGTTATGAAAATGCCATGTGAAGACTGAATTATTTCCATTCCAAGGGAAAAAGTCATCTTACCCAATTCATTCATCTCAAACACTTTCTTCGTTTAAGATTTAAACTCATTCATCATCTCAATATTGCTACTAGTGACTAACAAGTTATCTACATATAAGGAAATCAACAAACTCTGACCTTCATGCTTGATTTACAAGGTTGCCTCATTACAGCTTCTTATGAATCCCAAATGAATACAGAATTCATCGACCTTACTGTACCAAGCTCTGGGAGCTTACCTTAGCCCATAAAGAGCTTTCTTCAATAAATAAACTGTCTTCCTTTCCGTCTACAACAAAGCCGTGAGGTTGTTCATTATGAATCTGTTCCTGCAGGTTCCCATTTAAAAAGCTGATTTCACATCCAGTTGGTACACATGCCTGCCTTTATGAGCTGCAAAAGATAAGAGTAGTCTGATGGTGTCAAATCTGGCTACTGGAGCAAATGTCTCAGTAAAATCAATTCCATATTACTGTGAGTAGCCTTTCACAAGTAGTCTTGCCTTGTGCTTGTTAATTGACCCATCAATGTTGAATTTTATTCTATAAACCCATCTAACTCCATTAAACTTATAGCCCTTTGTTCTATCAACCAATTTCCAAGTTCCAGACTTGTTAATCATCATTAATTCTTCCTCCATTGCTGACTATTATTCTAGAATTTCCATAGCCTCTTGGAAACTCACTGGTTTTGTCATGGCAAGATTGCATCTGTAGTAGATGTCTTAAATTGTTCTTGTTCCAACTACATAATCTTCATCTGAAATCTTCAACGTCTTGTTCTTAGGGTATGCTGATCTCTTTCGGGTTCTGTCTTGAAGGAGCAACAAACGAGTCCTCCCAATTTCAGGTAGCATTATCATCAAATTTCACATTCCTACTTGCAACAATGTTTTGAGACCTCAAATCAAATATTCTGTACCCCTTTAAACTTAAGCTATAACCAACAAATATGCCAACCTCTGATCTTTGATCCAATTTGCTTATATTCACTTATGGTAGATGTACATGAAAGATACAACAAAAGATCTTCGGATGGGTAACTGAGTGTTTAACACCATACATGCTTCATATGGGGTTCTACCCTCAATTTCCTTAATTGGCAATCTATTCAATAGATATACTGAAATATGTACATATTCTACCCAGAATTGCTTGGATAACCCTTTTTCAAATAACAAACACCTTGCCATGTTCATGATTGACCTATTTTTCTCATCACTTGTATCATTCTGTTACAGTGGTGGATCTAGGACCCGGTTCAGGGGGTATCCATTTATATTATATTTTTTAATATAAAAAAAAATAGTATAATTAAAAAAATTAAATTGATATTATGTATAAACAAACAAATATTCTAATTATTGATCAAATTGTAGTATAAGTATATGAATCCCAAAAAATTAATAAATAGAAAATAAATAATCTAATTCGTGATTCAAAACCTGAGTCCTCTCATATTAAATATTCAAGAAAAAATCATTATCAAAATAGAAATATCAAAAGCATAATATACTATATAGAAGAAAAAATGCATGAAATTTAGTTTTAATAGTTAAAATCTAAACAATTTATAAAACCATTGCTTACCTATTATCAATTGAAGATGATTAAAGCTAGAGAATAATTTGAATTGATTTAGTAAATATTAAGTTTACTTGAGATTTAAAAAGAAATTTAGTTTTAATTAAAAAAAAAAAAAAGTAAAGAAGTAAAAGAAAACTTTAAAAGGGAAAATGGAGCGATGGAACATAAGTTGGGAAAGGCAGAAATAAAGATAAAAAAAATAATAATTGATGGATAGATCGATCAGATTTTATTTTATTTTTTCGAATGATCACATGGGTAGCCTGCAGTCATTTACTGCACACTGTCTATTTATATTTATTTGTGGGTTTGGATACTGAAATTTTCTTTAAACTTAAGTGTCTTTAATTAGTAGACTGAATATTTATATTTGTTGGTAAATTTAATTAATAGGTGTTATAATATTAATTTTTTATAGGTTTAGGGTAGCATTCAAATAAATTTAGAGGAATCACAAATTGACATAATATAAAAATATATGTAGGATTTTTTTTTTAGTTGATGGTTTGCACAAATGAATGTGGCTCCGCCACTGTTCTGTTACGGTGTGCAAGTGACAGTAAATTAGTGGTGAATACCAGCTTGTTGCGAGTAGCTTTCAAACTTCCGTGGGATATATCCTGAACCACTATCAGACCTCAATACCTTGATTGATTAGGCACATTGGTTTTCAGTAGCAGCCTTGAACTTCAACAAGACATCAAACACTTTTGATTTTTGTTTTAGAAACTAAACCCAACAACATCTGTTGTAATCATCAATAAAGATCATGAAAGACCAGCTGCCATTGAGGAAGGAGTACTCATGAGGCCACACACATCAGTGTGCACAAGCTGAAGCTTCTTAGTTGCCCTCCATGCTTGATTTACAGGAAATGATAACTTTGTTTGCTTTCGCATTTCACAGACTCCACATACACCTTGGGGTTGACATATATCAGGCATCTCCTTCACCATGCCTTTATTATGCATCATCTTCTAGGAAGTGCAACTAAATGTTCAATTCAAAGCTTTTATGCCCAAGTTCTGTTTCATCAACTATGCTAATAAAGGAATCAATTTCAGTAAGCTTCCATTCAACATGAAGCTCTTCCTAGACATCTTTACTGAAAATGACTTAGCACCAGCAGGGTCATAAACTTTACATCTATTTTCATGAAAATGCAAAGAATACTTCTTTCAAGCAATTGACCCACACTTGACAAATTTAGGGAAATTTCAGGCATAAATAACACATAATTTATAAACTTAGTACCTGAAAGAGAGTACCCACGGCAACAACTCCTTTTCCCTTTGCTTGTAGTAGCTTCCCATCTTCAATTCTGACTTGGGTGCTGAAACTTCTATCCAAACCTCTAAAAAAACTTTAAATTAGAAGTCATATGGTCAGTGCAGCCACTGTCTAAAACCCACACACCTGAATCTTGTTCAGCAACAAGTCTATCTTCATCTACTGTAGCCATAAATAGCTTCTCCTTTTGGGACTCAACATTTTCTATTGTATGAGTTTGTTGGCCTTCATTCTGTTGAGACTTGTTGCTGCAGACTCTGTCAACATGACCAAATTGCTTGCAGGCTCTGCATTGGACACCAGGCCTGTATCAACAGTAATTTTCAGTGTGAGTAGTTCTATTACAACAAGGACAAGGTGGAAACTTGCCTGTTCTTCTTTTTTCTCTATTTCCCTATTGATCTTTCTTGTTATTATTCTTTTAGAACCTGAACTTGAACCGTAATTATTCTTTCGAACTCCTTCGGACTGAGTTTTGCTCTTCTGATCTGCGTAAGGACCTTACTTCGCTCAACTATGTGCGGGGAATTTGCAACTTCAGTCAAGCTGAGTTGAGACATGTCCCAAGAATCCTCAAGAGAGGAGATCTTGACTTCAAATGATCTTTCAGGTAAGGTCACCATCACCTTCTCAACTACCCTTTTTCAGAAAGCTCTTCACCAAGCAACCTAACTTGATTCACAACCTTCATAGTCCTATCAATAGACTACTTGACATACTATGTTTCCTTTATTTTTAGTAGCTCAAACTCTCTTCTAAGATTGAAGAGCTGCATTTGCTTGGTTTTTTCATTTTCCATGAAATTCATCTCCCAATCTTTCCCAAATTTCTTTTACTGTTTGACAGGCCATTATCCTTGTGAAAATGTTCTCACTAACAGTTGAATGTAAACAACTAAGAACCGTGGACTTTCAAGTAGTGTGTTCTTCATGGTGTCTTAGTTGATTCAAGGTGGGATTCTCAGGCAGAGGGGGTATTTCTTTGTCAACCTCAACAACATCCTGTAGCAGCAAGCCTTGTAAGTAGGCTTTCATCTTCAGACCAAATATTATAGTTATCTCTTGAGAACAATGGAGGAGAGCTTGCTACAACATTGTTGCTGGTTGCCATCTTAAAAAAAAACCTCACAAATGTTTAAAGGTTGTTTAAGACTGCCTTGCTTGTTTTCTCTCAACTCTCAACATAACTCACAATCCCTCTTTAAAGATCAATTGCTCTGATACCAGTTGTTGGCCAAACCACACTTAAAACAGCAAATAAAAATAAAGAAAACAACACACAATTGAGGGATATATTCTGTAAATTATATTCAACATTTTTATAGGCAATTACAAGATAACTAATTAATACCTAATCCCAGAAATTTAGGAAATCCGGCTCCATGTTTCAAGCCTAAACTAAGCTCAACCACAAAGCTCAGTTTCTAGAAATTCTTTAGTAAAAAATACATCATTACAAAGGACAAAAATTACAACAAAAAGATTTTATTGCACTGAACTCCAGCTGCATCTTCAAGGGAATCATGCCTAGGTGCTCAGTCACTAGAATTCTGCGGTCGAAGGGCGTGAACAAGGAGGAACTTTCTACAGTCTTGAACATATCCTTGTTAGTTGTTAGTTTGTGGCACTTGTTCTTATAACTAGGACATCAATGTCAGGCTATTAATCATGGTAATAAAAATCAGTCATTGCAGAAGAAATGTTGATGTGGTTATCACCATTACATACTCTAATGAAAATTATGTATAATCTATCAATAAATAGAATTTTTTAATTTCTCTATAATAGAGAAAGAAATAGATAAGAAGATAGACTATTCTAATTGAGTCAACAATAAAGAAATGCGACTAATTTTTTTTAATGAATTGAACAATTTTATCTTTATAATATGTTAATGTGGTAGCCTTTTGAACTAAATTAATTAATAATTTCTTTGTTATAAATTAAAATGATAAATTGAGGACATGCAAACAATTAATTAATTAAAATATTAAAAATTAATTATACTCTTTGTGCAATCACTGCTATTGGAGAATATTATACATCATACATATATATGGAACCATGGTTTCTTAACAAACATAAATGGTTGAGAAAGTATGCATAGTATGCATTTGCTTATACATGCTAGCTCAAGTTACATCTAATAGGCTTGGTCAAGAGTGTTTTCAACACTCAGATGAAATAACTAATAGAATTTTTGGAGAAAAATAAATCATATAGACCCTAGATTTCATTAAATTCCATCAAAAATTTTACATAACAATATATACATGCCCTATTTTAAGGCAACATACTAAAAAAAAAAACTATTATAAATTTATTTATGCATTTCCATATCAAATGATAATTATGTTTTATATTAGAGCTGTATTGAAGCTATTGATTGAACACATGGACAAGCATGCTTAAATTCAGAAAATCAAATTCCACTTATAGGAAAAAGAAAAAGAAATACCAATACAAAATGTCATGGTTGTGTGTAGTTTTGATATGCAATTTACATTTGCATTAGTAGGTGGAAAGGAACAACACATGATATATGCATATTTTTCCATGCAATCAACAAAAGTGAGTGAAATTTTTTGAAGCCACCCCCTTATAATATTTTAATGCATATTATATAAATTTATATATTGTTACGTAATTATTATGTAAATTCAATATCTATTTTCTTTTTATATATGTAGGCAAATATTATTTGGTAGATATAGGATAGGAGTGTTCACGAATTGAATTAGTACGGTTTTGTCGTCATATTTAATCTACCCCACATATTGTGGATTAAAAATTTATTCATCTAATTCAACTCACGAAAAAATTAAAATCAATTCAATGCAATCCACAATTATATATTGAATTGGATCGGATTGTACATTTTTATATTATATAGTTTATATTTTTTATTAATTGTTATTCCATAAAAAAATCAAAATATATTAATATATTGAACCAAAATTTAAAAGGTTTAATAATATAAAATTAAAGAGGATATAATTTATTTTTAAAATGTGAGAGAGATTAATATAATATGTCAAATCTTACGAGTTAAATAATATTTAAAAAGATAATAATTATTTCTTTTCAAATCTTAAATTTTTAAAAATATATTCAGAAATTTATTTTAATAAAAATAAATTATTAAAAAAATTCCTTAAATTTAATAAAACATGCAGGCAATTAAAGAAGCATGAAGTAAATTAATCCACGCATGACTTGGAAATGGCAGCAGTTGTTTTTGGATTAAAGATTTAGAGACATTATCTGTATGGGGAAAAGTGTGAAATCTTCACTGACCATAAAAGTTTTCAATATATTATGCAACAAAGAGATTTGAACTTACGACAGTGAAGATGGGTGGAGCTAGTCAAATATTATGATTGTCAGATACTTTATCATCCTGGTAAAGCAAATGTAATGGCAGATGCTTTAAGTAGGAAGTCAATGGGCAGTCTATCTCATGTTGCCATAAGTAAAAGACCATTGATCAAACAGCTGAAAGAGTTGTTCAATATGGGTATCCGGTTGGAGATTACTGATTCAAAAGCTGTGTTTGCACACTTTCAAGTGAGGCTAATGTTCATTGATGAGATTGTAGCCTCACAGGATAAATACCCATATTTAGTGAAGTTAAAGGAAGATATGGTAAAGTATGCAGATGATATATCAATTGAGAAGTCTCCTAACTTCAAGGTGGAAAATGGTGTACTAAAATTGGGACATAGATTGTGTGTACCTGATGTGGATGGATTATGGGAAAAAATTATGCAAGAGATACATCATGCACCTTATAGTGTTCATCCTGGAGTAACAAAGATGTATCATGATTTGAAGAGTTGTTATTGGTGGTCTGGTTTAAAAAAGGATGTGGCTAAGTTTATATCTACTTGCTTGGCTTGTCAACAAGTGAAGGTTGAACACCAGAAACTTTCAGGTCTATTATAAGAGATTGCATTGCAGGAGTGGAAATGGGAACAGGTAACCATGGATTTTGTAGTTGGATTGCCACGGACTGCAAAGGGTTATGATTCGATTTAGGTTATAGTGGATCGACTTATCAAATCAGCACATTTCTTGAAAATTAAGACCACCTATACAGCAACTCAGTATGCTCAATTTTACATTGATCAAATTGTAAAGCTACATGGAGTGCCAATATCCATCATATTAGATAGAGGTACTTAGTTTACTTGCCAATTTTGGCAGAAATTTCAAGAGGCATTGGGTGCGCAGTTGAATTTCAGCACTGCATTTCATCCACAAACTGATGGGCAAATAGAAAGGACCATCCAAACATTGGAAGACATGTTGAGGTTCTGTGTTTTGGATTATGGAGGCAGTTGGGATAAGTATTTACCTTTGGTGGAGTTTACTTATAATAATAGTTATCATTCCACCATCGGTATGGCTCCATATGAGGCATTGTATAACCGGAAGTATCGTTCACCTGTTTGTTGGGTTGAACCAGGAGAGAAATCAATTGAAGGCCCTGAGTTGATTCAAGAGACAATGGAGAAAGTTCCAATTATTAGGGAGAGAATAAGAACTGCTTTTAGTAGACATAAGAGTTATGTGAATCCAAAACGGAAGGATGTACAATTTGCTATTGGTGACCAAGTGTTTCTTAAAATTTCTCCGATGAAAGGAGTAATAAGATTTGGCAAAAAGGAGAAATTGCCACCTAGGTATTTAGGACCATTTGAAGTATTGGATAGAGTTGGCAATGTATCCTATCGCTTAGCTCTTCCTCCAAGCTTAAGCCATGTACATCCTGTCTTCCATATTTCTATGTTGAGAAAGTATGTACCGGATCCGTCACATGTTCTTC
>CANXYC011830106.1:0-11772 GCA_948193065.1 Aleurites moluccanus
CTTTAACATATAATGACAAGATAAATTAATAAGGATTCATGCACAAAAAAAATATACTACAGCAATACCTCATACTCATCTTGTGATCCTAAGCAAAATTAGGCACTTGCTTCAACAGCTCGCTAAATGCCAATGATGCCAAGTCTTTAGTGCCATCATCATCTCGCAACTAAACATTGAACAATTAAATGAGACCATATGAATCAACATTGTATTAAATGATATGAATCATAGATATATTGTATTACTAATTAATGCTCAATATAAGTATTAATATACCTGTGGGAATAATGGAATATATTTAGATTTTTTACTCATAGCCCTTGTCAAGCAAAGGAAGGGTTCCTGGTGTGCCTTTCTTTTCTTTAATTCATTAGTTGAACGCAGTGTTGCACGCTTCGATACCCTTGACTGACGGTTAGAGTGAACATCAGCAATAAAACTTGAGCTTGGGCTTATAAAATTTGTTCTACCAACTTTTTTAGCTATATTGTCCATAACAGCTTCAATATCACCTTTTCTGCTGCTAAGTGGGCTGCCCATTGCATCAAATTTAACTGATGCAGTCTTTTTGCCTTTTCTTTTATTGTAGCTTGCAAGGAGGGAATCCAATTTGGCTTGACTATCACTTAATTGTATAACTGTACGAGCTTCAGATCCTCTTTGTTGCATTTCATTCGCGTCATTCATTGGATGTTTTGCAGCATCACCACCATTACCTTTATTTTCATGTTCCATTACCTCCAAATTTTCAACTTTCTCATGGCTATTGAAATATGAAGCCAAGGTCGATTCCACCTTTTTCACCATCTCGTCTCCATATTGTTTGATTTACTCTCTAAATTGATTCAAAGCTAATACAACTTCACTTCTTAACTCTTTCAACTCAGTTTTCATTTCAACAATTTCTTTATTCAATACCTATTAAATTTAAGGTGATAAAATAATGAGATAGTAATTTCAAATATAATAAAATAAACTGTCATTTATTTTAGAAAGAATATATAACATTGTCTGTTGAAATAGAAACTCACATAACAATGGCTGCAAGAATTATTGACATTTACCAGTTGAACCTATAAAAAAAAAATTTATAAAGTGCATGAAAATACATATGTGTTGCTTAATAATTAATAGACAGGAAGAATAACAACATATATGATCCAACAACAATGAAAATATAAAAAAACCTTATCACTGTCGACTCCACCAAGACGGGCAACCTTATCAAGAACCTTACTAACAAGGTTCTCGTTCTACGGTTGCATTAATAGCCTACCATGACTGCCAATATTTAACGATGTCACCCCTACAAAAATGTGCTCCAAATATAATATCTAAAACATTACAAAATAAGGAAAATTGATATATAAATATTATAAATTACAATATTATAAATTGAAGAATCTAAAAATTCAAGTATAAATGTGTACCTCTAAAATTAATATGCAACCACTTATCCATTTTGTTTTGCCTGTCAGGTGAGAAGTACATTGATATTTTCGTTCTCCATCTGACAAACCATTCAGTGCATACTTCGCCCAATTGAAGGATACAGACTCCGATAAAAAATTTAGTAATCGTAGTTCATTGGCACTAACAGTCAAACCCGTATTTGGATTGATTAATGAAGATATGGCATATAGGAAAAATTTTGCCTTAAATTCTTCATTTGCCCCTAAAGATTCCAACTCCATACACAAAGTATTTGTTTATATCATCCCTTGCTTTAAGTTGTACTTTTCACGTATATCTTCGACAACCACTGCCTGAAGGTCG
Source organism: Aleurites moluccanus (assembly GCA_948193065.1). Classification (NCBI taxonomy): domain Eukaryota; kingdom Viridiplantae; phylum Streptophyta; class Magnoliopsida; order Malpighiales; family Euphorbiaceae; genus Aleurites; species Aleurites moluccanus. The sequence goes on from CANXYC011830106.1 coordinate 1,780, forward strand.
TCAATGTCACTACCTTCTACTGACAAACCCAATATTTTTTCAACATCTTCCAATCCCAGCTTAATTTTGTTTCCATGAACACAAAGTTCAGAGGTAGAAATATCAAATCGTTCAACCAATTCTTCAACAATTTGTTCCTTAATTGATGGATTGGTACCTCTAAGAGACCTCCAAACCCAAGGGATTGCACAATTGCTTTTTTATCATGGTTAAAGGAAGAAACAAGTAGAGAAAATTTTTGGACGGCACAACGAGAATATAAGTATCCCTACAAAACAAAGAAAAGCAAAAAAAAAAAAAAAGTCACACATGTCCAACTATTAAACATTTAAAATGGAAAATATAATATGTTTTTTTTTTATAAATGATATTATTGCAAGGAGATTGAATGATTATCAGTATTAAATAAATATCAATAAATAAGGACTTAAATATTTAAGCACCTTCGATAACATAATGTTAGATGATTGTTCTTCATGTTTCTTCTCTTTACTTTGTTCAACAGTTTGCGTCCTCTTCCTATTGCATTAAACAGTAACATAAATGACATTAAATTCATAAAAAAATCCAATGCATTATTCAAATACTTGATTTGTTATTAAAATTTTCATTTTACCTTTTCCCAACGACAACATCTTCAACATTCTCACCACGCCAACATGTATATCAGATTCTTGATACTCCTGAACTTCCATTTCTACAAAATATAATATATCATATCAAAATATTAGCTTACGGTCAATACAAATAGCCTTCTATTTAAGTCTCAATCAAGAGGACCACATAAGAACAATGACTCCAATCTAAATTACCATAGCCAATTTTAAAATAACTATTTCAAACCCAAGTGAGGACATTGCCTCCCTTTGGCAAGACACAATAAAATATAAGGCAATATAAAGACCAAAGAGCAATAAACAACATAAGTGAGAAAATTATTGCAAGTTGATGTACAAGAGCAATTAAAATTCAATTCTTTAATATGAGTCTGTCCATATAATGACAGTTTTTAAGTAAAAAACAGTAAAATACCTTTTATTCAGGCTCAAGAGCATCACATAAATGCAAATACTCTTTTGGTTATAGATCTAAGAATGTTGTCTCATGCAAAGTCATTCAAAAATATTAATCCAGTAGAACTTTACAAGTCTGATGTTGTGATTACTTATAGTTTTCAAGTTAAATTAATATTTAATATAATTATATTGGCATCAAAATGAAATTAGCAACAGTAACAGAGTGGTTAAAGAATTCAAATCCAACTTGATTTTATAGCATAATTTCATGTGAATCAATGCTCAAAGAGGAGCGAACGGTATTTATGTACATACATAATTAATCCCTAGTAGTCTGACTTCAGTTAGTTTTACTGACTCCCTATTAACTTCATTTTATGGCTTATTGTCCTTGGTCCACAAAGTTATACGTCTTTCATTTAACCCCTGTCAAGATTAATTGACCTGTGAGCTGGATTCACCAAAGTTAAGCACACAATGTATCAAGCACAACAAATCAGACATTTCAAATAAACAAGAAAATGTTTAATCAACTTCAGTCTCATACTAAAATGATTAAAAAAATAATTCTCCAATAAGTCTGGAATAGGTTCACATTATGTTCATAAAATGCTTCACTGTTCATATATTGCTAGCAAGACTGTATATTAAATGATGCAATCACGCAATATAACTCAATCCTTCATTAATGGTAGGTTCACTTGTGTCTATATATAGTGGTGAATCGTGATGAGTCTGATGATACATATCAACAGAATATATCACAACACTAGAAGTGGTAATGTACACATGTACAATAATAGTTGGTTGTTTATCTTTAAATTAATACATTTTCACAGCCCATCATTTGGTACTACTGCCTTTCAATGTTAAAAATTTTCTTTTTATCAACCCAGTCTATAATTGAGATCAAAAGAGAGTTTGGAAAATTGGGATACCAATTAAGCAGGAAAAAATATATGGGCAATAAAATACCTGCTAGAATTAGAATTAGCTGAAATTAGAAGAAAATTAAAGAGAATAGAGTATCACCTTCCTGAAATTAAAGATACACAACTCAAACAATCAAATTTAAAATCATAATAACAAAACCCTAAATTGAAAAAGAAGAAATCATAAAATTGTATACCTTAATAGAGCAAGACGAGCCTTGTAAAAGAGTTGTGTGTGTGAGGGTGAGGGTGAGGAGAGGAGAGGAGAGTTGTTGCGTCCGTGAGGGTGAGGAGAGAAGAGAAGAGGAGAGTTGCTGCCATGAGAGTGAGGAGAGGAGAGGACAACTGCTGCGTGCATGAGGCGTGAGAGTGAGGAGAGAAAAGGAGAGTTGTCGCCGTGAAGGTGACAAGAGGAGAGGAGAGTTGCTACCATGAGGATGAGGAGAGGAGAGGGGAGCTGCTGTCGTGATGGGTGAGGAGAGGAGAGAGTAAAAAATTATAAATCAAATGAGGAGAAGGAATAAAATAAAAAAATAAAAAAAATAGAAGAAGAGAAACAACGTTGATAATTAAAGGGTAACTGGATGCTTAGGTAACTTGATTCTTTTTTTATTTTTAAATTAATTTTTTTTTATCCCAAAATCAAATAAATTTTTATTTGAATTTTTATTAAATAATGATGGCAGGCAACTGAAATCTAGAAATATAAATACAATACCGTGGACTTCAATTTTTAGGGACCTTGATATGAAGACTTGGAGCTGTTAATCGATGGACGAGTATTTAGACTCGATAACCGTGAACTGAAAGGTAAAGGTGACTTTTTGGGTGAATGTGTAGAGAGCTAAAGTAAATCCTGCAAAGTTTATTTATAGGTGGTTTTACACAAAATCTCAATTGTTCTCCGTACATGATGACGTGAGGGGCAAGAAGGTAAAATTGGAAACCAAACGCTTCAATCCGGTATGTTTCACATAGTTATTGGTCTGAGGACATTGAACTTCTCTGGACCATAACCCAATCCTTTGAGCATGCCTTTTCTAAACTTGTCTTTTTTAAGCTTTTGCTTTTTAGACCGGTGTTAACAGTGTGTTATATAAATAAAGAAGTGCTAATTGAGAAAATTATAATTTGTTTACATATTTATAATTTTTCTTGCAAATATGGATATATTTGTTATTAAAATAATTATTAATAATTATTTATTAATTTTAAAGATTAATAAATTAAGTAATTTAAGAAAAACTAATTATATAAATAATAATATCAATACAAATAATAATTTAAAATTAAAATGAAACTTTTTATTTATTATCTCTCAATTATTATAATTCTAATTGTTAGAAGTTAAAAGGTTATTTTTTAATTTTAAATTTATTTTTATAAATATAATAAATATTTTAATTGGCACATATATAATAAAAGTGAATCATATATTTTCATTATATTTAATATTGAAAAGATAAAAAAATTTAAATTTAATAATAATAATAATAATAATAATTCACATATATTAAAATATTTTAAGAAACAAAAATTAAGTAAAAATTCATGCAAATTGCGAGCATCCCACTGTGGAGAACAATACGATATAGTAAAAATAGATGCAGCTAACCATTTTTATATTTTATTATATAGATTGAATTACTATTTTGTCCTTGCATTGTAATCAGATAGACTATTCAAGACCTAGATTTAAAAAGGTCTAATTAAATAATCCTTCCATTAAATTTATTTAGCTCTTTTGGTTAGTCAACAAAAAATTAGTCAAAGAAAGTAATAAAGTGAATTTTTTGTATAATAACTATCATTGAGATCAGAACATCCATTCCTTAATAAGTGTTATACAAACATCTTAATTACAATACAATTACTATGAATTTTTTTTTATGTATTTTAACTTTTATAATTTATTTATTAATTTTTTTAACTTTTTCTACCTTTCTAATTCTCTTACAATATATATTTTTTAATTAATTTTTATATTTTTTAATATATTTTAAACGAAAATATCATTATCAAATTAAGATGAAGATATCATAATTAAATTAAGATAAAATATAATTTAAATTAAAATATAAAATAATTAAATTAAAATATATAAAAAAATTTAGAATGTTTATTATATAACGAAAGAATATAATTTACAGAAAAAAAATTAATGAATTCAAAAATAAAAAGTAAACCTCAAAAAAGAAGGTGATGATTTAAAATTGAAAATACCGCTTAACTAAGAATTACGCGAACTCTCGCTCACTCCTGAATAAATGATGTCATTAAGGCTAAATTGGATTTTTTCACATCAATTTATTACTATTATTAATAATAAATAAATAAATTATTATTATTATTATTTTATTATTTTTTAAGATATTTATTTTTAAATTTAATTTTAATTAATATTTAAATTTAAATTTAATCATTTTAAAAAGCACTCTAATAATGTTAATTAGTAACTTAATACTAACAAATATAATACTCTCTCTTTTTTTTATTTATCGTTTAAGATTTTATATATATATTAAAATATTTATTAATTAAATTTAAATGATTTATTTAATTTTATATTTTAAATTTTATTTTAAATTAAATTACTATATTTTAATTAAATATTATAAGAATAAATTAAAAAAATGAATAAATATTATTTTAAAAATTTAAAATGATAATTAAAAAAATTGAGAGATTATTTAATTAATTGTTTTGCTCCACATGGTACCCGGTATTGGTGTTTTCTTTAATTTATTACAAAACTGATTTATTCTATAAAAACTGGGAAAAAAAATTCCCAAAACGTTATCTTATATATCATGTAACATGGGAGAGAAGGAAATGGATAATGATGAGTGGTGATGATACTGCGTGGGCATGACTAACCTTCTTATAATGGTTAACATGATGTTCTTATTAGTTTTGTTGTTATCCACTGCAGTGTATACATATGCTGCTTCTTTTTTCTTGAGAAGGGCATCATACAATTGCAATTAATGAATCTTTTTCTTGAATAAAACTAAGGCGAATTTGGTACTAAATGTTTTTTTTCCTTAAGTTAATCTTTTCATTTGGATCTTCACGAAGATATAATAGAATTTTAGTTCTCTAAACTCTTAATTTTCAATATTGAATTTAGTGAAAATATATTATTTTTAAATAATAAATAAAATGTTCAAGTGGAATAAAATTTATAATAAAAAATATATCAAATTGTATAGGATGAATGAAATTAAAGATTTTTTTCTTATTTTATAAATATAAATTTATAATTAATGAGTTCTTTGATTTTGGGCTATTACAAGTTAACAAAGGCTAGTATTAGCCTCATTATTTCACTTTTTTCTTATTTTTTTTTATGTGTTTGTGTTTGTATTTATTTTTTCTAATGTGAAATTGTTTGTTGTTTTTTATGGAAATATTTTGTTTTTTAATTTTAGAGTTGAAAGTTCCTTTTAGCATCTATGAGTGGTGAATTGGTTGTAATGATAAATTAAGAATAAATCAAAAATTAATAAGATAAAGGAAGAAAAAGAAAAATCAAACTAAAAAATTTTATAGTGGTTCGACCAACACTTGTCTACGTTCACTTTTTAAAATCACACTTGAGTATTTTATTTGATTCTTTTGCTGATACAAGATCAAACCTAAGTATTTAGACTCACACTCAAATCTTACAAAGTTTTTTCAAAAATTCGCTCTTCAAATCTTCACAAGTGTTTTATCAAAGGTTTAAACCTATATAAGTGTTTTATCAAAGGCTTAAACCTATACAAGTGTTTTATTAAGGCTCACAATCAAACCCTTAAAAATTATAAGAGATGAGAAAAAGAAAAATTATGTTTAACTTTTTTCCAACTCTCAAACAATCAATGACTGTTAACCAACTAAAAAATTTACAACTAATAGCTCATAAAAATGATTTTACAATAAATAAGTTTTTCAAGTCATAAATATGAATAATTTGATGCAATAGCTCAATAATAAGTTATCAATTGTTATTTTTTTTTTATTTTTAAACTCTCAATCAACTCATATTTATAGTTTTGGATGAAATATAACTGTTTGGCTTCATTTAATGCCAAAAAGTGCAGTTGACAGCTTTTTCAATGGCTAGGTTTTACGTCTGATTTTCCAGAGTAGCGGGTGCTACATACTTAGTAGCGAGAGCTACACTTTCAGACTCAGGCTATTGAATCTTCTTGATTGAATGTAGCGGCTGTGAATGATAGGTAGCGACTGCTACTTACTTAATAGTGGCTGCTACATCAATGTAACGGGCTACTCTTTTGCTTATTCTAATCCCTGAGCTTTTGGACTTTTTGGATTTGAAATTCAAAATTCACGGCTGTGAATATTGTGTAGCGGCTACGACTTACTTAGTAGAGAATGCTACATTCTTAGTAGCGGCTACTACTTTCCTTCAACCTGCAACTTGAATGTTAATTTGTTGCATTTCTCAAATATGCTTTCCCTTAACATATGTATTCTATCAAATTATGTTAAACCTATGAATAATCATTGGTCTTAATTTCTCATGCCTTGATAAACTTAAACAAATTTGTTAGCATAATTAACACTTTGATATGTTTTGTTATCATCAAAATTAACATCAAACCCAAGGAGTCCAACAATCTCCCTCTTTTTTATGATAACAAAACCATACATTACAAGTGTTTATGAAACATGCAAAAAAGGCTCAATTAATGTTTACAAATAAAATTTGTATAACTTCTCCCCTTTTTTGATATTAACAAAAATATTTTATACTCCCTCTTTAAAAATGAATTGCTCAATACATAAAAAAGGTATAAATAATTTCTCCCCCTATTTCAAGCATTTCTCCCCCTTAATAAAAAATGTTCAAGAGATACACAAAGGATCATCAAAGTAAAAATTTATTTTCAAAACATATTTATGCAATTAAACATGCCACCAATTAATTTAATAGCATATTAATTATTTAAATTTCAAAAGGGTAAGAGGTGATATTTGATTACCTCTCATATTATTTTTCATTGTGTCTTTCTACCATTGCTCTATAGGTAGTGTCTTTTATCATATAACCTCTTCATATTATTAAATGTTTCATAACCTTTGATGCATGGTCTATGTGTCATTCCATTTTCATATGCTTCATATACATAGACTTTGTTTTTACCATTTCTCCTATGTAGAGGTTGATAGACCATTTTTGTTTCATCATTTTTCTTTACAAATTTTTGCATAGAAAAAGTAGAAAAATGCATTTTTGGTATCCTTTTTTCTTTGGGTCCATGGAGGTTAGTATTAAGAGCAATTAAATTAATATAACTTAGATGCAATTTTCTAACATGACATCTATATTTTATGCGACCAATTTTATCACAATAATGACACCTCATATTTTGATGAACATTATTTCTTGGTTTAAATTAAGGTCTTGGTTTATGTTGTGGTTTTGGTTTAGTGTATGCAAATGAATACTTCTTTGACCCCATACCTTAGGTATGTCATTTTTAGGTCTCATGACCTTATGTGGAGGCATATGTGGCACATGTGAAGTGGAGCTAGATGCCTTAACAAAAGTGATTTTACAGGTGGATGACTTACCACCTTCACTATATCCAAATCTAAATTTATTAGTTGGACACCTTTGAGATTCAAGAATCTCATCTAACTTATTTTTTGCAAAGTTTGGATATAAACTCATCATGAGTAGCTAATTTATCCTTCAAATTTTTATTTTCATTATAAATTTCATCTAAACTTTGAGTTTTTTGAAGGATAATATTTTCTAACTCACTTTTGGAGGCATTTAAAGTAGCTATCTCATCAATATATCCATCACATGCATTCAAAACATCAATTGTCATTGTTTTCAAATTATCATATTTACTTTATAATTTATGATACTTTAAAAGTAATGATTCCAACATATGCATAACATCATCATTATTAGTGAAGTTAGAATTATTTACCTCACTAGAAGATGTGCCTTCAACAAAAGCCATTAAGCAAATATTGACCTCCTCATCTTTGCTTGCTTTCTCATCATCATCCGATTCACTTGAATCATCCCAAGTGGACGCCAAAGTTTTCTTCTTATAATTCTTCTTATTTTTTAACCTTGGACAATCGAATTTAATGTGAACATACTCGTCACGTTCGAAGCACTTTACTTGATTGCTTCTATGTTTTTGCTTCTTATATGGCTTTTTGCTTCTAAGAATTAAATTCCTTATTTTTAGTGTGAGTATAGCCATATCTTCATCATCTTCCTCCTCCTCACCTCCACTTATAGATGTCTCATTTGAAGCAAGAAAAGCTAACTTTATGTTCTTTTCTTCAAATTTTCCTTGAGATAAGGTGATATCATGAGTAAGTAATTTACCCATCAAATTATCGATTGGAAGAACACTTAAGTCATTGGCCTCTTCAATGGAAATGACTCTAACTTCCCAATCTTTTTTAGGGAGAACTTTAAGGATTTTGCAATTTATATCCTCAAAAGAGTAAGTTTTCCCTAACTTCCTCATTTGATTAACAATTACCATAAGACGATTATACATTTCAGATACATATTCATTGTGTGGCATTTGGAATAGCTCATATTCATGAGTAAAAATTTAGATTTTCTCACCTTTTACTTGATTTGTGCCTTCAAGAGTGTTTTCCAATGTATCCCAAATTTGGTTGTCTGAAATACAATGGGAGATATTTCCATATGCTTCTCTACTCAATACATAATAGAGAGTGTGCATTGCTTTTCGGTTTCTCCTATTTGCCTTCTTTTCGACAACCGTCCATTCACTTTTAGGCTTTATTATCACAATCCCATCCACGATTTTTGTAGGAACCATATGCCCTTCTTCAACCACATCCCACAAATCAATGCCATCACTGTTCATGAATATTTCCATATGATTTTTTCAATATGGATAGTCGGTGCCATCAAAATAGGGTGGTTTAACGGTTGAACCTCCTTCAATAATATTTGATCTTCTAGTTGTCATGATCTTTGTTCCAAGATGGTTAAATCTTTGAAAAATATGGAAACAAAACTCTGATAGTAATTGAAAGTTTCTTTTGGCAACCAAGAGGGGGGGTGAATTGGTTGAAATGACAAATTAAGGGCAAATTAAAATATAATAAGATGAAGGAAGAAGTGTCACACCTCAACTCCAGTGGTGCGATGATCCTAGGGCAAGGGTAGGCTTAAGACCACCATAAACCCATAGAACTCACAAATCATGAATCTTATCATCATCAAATAAATTGCAATATCATATTTTATAATACATCTATCATGTTCATACATATAATTAAAATCAATCATTATCTTTCTATTATCATTTCATATCTTTCTTTTGTTCCTTAATGATCAAAAGAGACACCTCACATCACTGAGGAACAAGAGTACCCAAAAGGTAACATTCATATATCAAAATATACTAATATCCTCGAATGACTAATTACGGATCTCTAGAGTATACTCCCATTACACATTGTGTCATAATACCATTAATAATTATACAAAATATCTTAAAAGAATTATTATAATGAAGCTTCTTGGAATAAATAAGTCAAGAAGCCCGATCCTCTCTATTAGCTTCCTCACGAGCTATGCTATCACCTGAAATCCACAGAAGATGAGTGAGCCTTCAACTCAGTAAAATATGAACACTATAATCAAATATCTGAACATCGAATCATAGGCATGAACAAATAATTATATATATAGGTATGAAAGAAATCATAAGCTTTACTTAAAGGAAACATGGCTCTCACAATAATTTTGGCTATATCAAATCATGTCATAAATCAAATCATGGTTCACATTTAGAACATAGAATGCCCACAAAGAATGGCATTATCAAATCTCATCTGGTAGAACTGATCTTATATCATAACATACGTATCGGTAGCCTTGCTACCTTAACGTGCACACATGCTTGGTCAGGCATGCGCTTAGAGCTCATGGCCCCCTCTAAGTGGAACACAGATAAAAACCCTATCGGCTGGGCTCCCAAAGTGCACAATGGACCAATGAATTTACTCATTGGGAAGAGCAT
>CANXYC011830970.1:0-17807 GCA_948193065.1 Aleurites moluccanus
AATTGAATGGCATTGAAAAATGGATGAATGGAATGAATTCCATTCAAGTTGGTCAATATGGACTTTGTTAGTTTAAGGTGTTAGGCTAATGTGATTAATAAAGTGAAGTTTGAATATGGTTAAGTGTTGAAAATGAAGGAAGTGTCTAAGTTTAAATGTGTAAAGAATGATTAATTTGAGTACTTGAAAGCTAAGTTTGAATATGAAGTATGTTTAATATGAAATGATGAACTAAGTGTATAAGAGTTGTTAATATGTTATATAAGTGATGAATATGTATAATGTGAGTTAAATGTGGTGATAGATATGTGTTATTACATAAAGGAATGGATATAGTATGATTTGTGTAAAATGAGGCTTATAAGGTATAATGTGTATGCCTTATGTGATTTGATGTGTATGGATGTTTGTTTATGTGAATTATGTGATTTGTAATGTTATAAAGTCTTACCGGAGTGTTATATGTAAAAATAGGTGAACCGTCGAAAACTTCAACTCGGAGTGTCGAACGACAAATCGACTAGGGTTACTGTCGGTGTTTTGGGGGCTAACTGGATATATTGCATAAAGGTGAGTCCTTATATATAATCATGCATGATTTGCATTATATATGCTATAATATTTCATTAGAGCCAATAAAATAGAGTTTGATGCCCAAAAACCCAAACAGTGCAAATTGGCTCATAAATAAGCTCGCCGAAATGACCAAAATTGACCTAAACTTTGCCAGTCTATAAAATGAAATCCAGAAAGCCAATTGGGCCACCACTTGGCCCAATCATCTAGTCTCGATCTAAGCTTTGAAACGGTACCTCATGGTCCACCTAATTCTTTTGGTAACCTTGTTAACCAGAAACTACTCAAAAATCCCAAAACGGAATCGTAACGGCGAGTGCTAGTTGCGGCAGCGCAACTGGGCCCCGCCGAGCAATTTTTTGACAATTTCCTAATTTGCTCTATTATTCTTTATATATGTATATATGATCATTCTACAGCTATATAAGTTCTATTTGTGCTATATTTAATGATTATATGGAGACACAAACATATGATATTTAAAACAGGACTACATCGATAGGTAGTGTAAAATTTCATCGACCGTGTGTACACCGGTATTAATTAAATTAACCCTTGCTGGAGAGGGTGTAATATTCTCTAGTATTCATAAATTGATCCTTGCTAGGGAGGGTGTGTAATATTCTTTAGTCGTAAAGGCTGATCCCCTTTACGTGTAGTGAATTAAGCACTTGATTATCGTGCCTATTACAAACAATGCAAATGAACTTGAATATGACTCAATCCTGTTATATCATATATGCGTTGACTTGTATATCGAATATTGATATGAATTCTCATATGATTATTGATACAGATACTTGTTATTTCTTTTACTTGTTATTATATATTGATTCTACAGGCCATATAAGGGCAGCTATTGGTAATATAGTATTTACTGCATTTTTACACATTTGGATTCACTGAGTATTTTTTATACTCACCCCCTTCAGTGGTTATCATTTTTAGGTCAGCAGTGAGCCCCGTATTCCATTGGCACGTCTTATCCTCGCCGTGGAAATTTTGATACTTGTGACATGTAAATTCCAGTTCCAAAGATATATGTAAATATTTATACAGTATAGAGGTTCCATGGTATAGTAAAATTAAGGATTGGCATGTATATATGTATGTTTGCATCTTATGAATTTGCATATGAGTTATACTATGGAGATATATAAATATATGTGATGATATGAATGAATATGATCTAGTATACATATGTTTATATTGAGTTGATATTGGAGATCCAGAGGGATCCTTGAATTGAGATAGATGTTGAAGTATATAGTAGAAGTGCTTATTTGCATGTTTTTCAGCTGGGCATACTCCTTATATAGAGGAGATGCTGCCCAAATTTTATGAGAATTGTCAAGCCATATTGAGCTTGTTATTGAATTGCATGACATATAGTACAGTTATTTGGGTTCTTCATGGTACTGGTAGCATAAGCAACACCCATACCCTAGGATCGTCACGGCTCCCAAGTTGGGTCGTGACACATTGTTTATATTTCCATGTGACTATCTCCTGCGATCACACCGATGTACTTACTACTCCTAGTAAGCACTCACATGCTATACTCAAACATCCCAATGTCAGTATCTTTATGAGATCAAATGATTTGATCAAATCAAATAGTACACGCATATGCTAGTCTTTCCGAATCAATAATGTCCATTCTCATTGATTCTATAACTAGGAAAATTTAGGTTAAAACATAATTGCACATGATAAGCATCTCACTATCATGATCTCATCATGAATGCCTCCATGCCATGTTTATACTATGAACTTTATTAAACAGTTATACAATATTACTCTAAACAATAATAAGTACTGATTAATAAATAATGCATTTTTATTAATATATTTCTAAAAACATCATTGCAATGATTGTCTTTAGAGCACCTACACTAACATGCCTCAGGTACTACTGGTGGAGGTACCACTGCAGGAGCAGGTGGTAGAGGTACCTGCTGTCGCTCCCTCCTCATCTTAGCCATCTCCCTCCGTAACTCCAATAAACCCCGCATCATCTCCACTCTTCAGGGGTCATCGCCCCTCTCAGAATCCTCTGAAGTCCGTCGAGATCGAGATGGACCCTCTGATACACTAATCTCCCTCACTAGTGACTCATTGGAGGCAACCTTTGCCTCCCTGGTGCCTCTGTCCCTGTCATTAGACATCTCTGTAATCTGTCGAGAAAAATGGAAACAGTCTCAAAAAATGACAGAAATGCAAAATTATAATATATAACAGACGATAACAACAAAAGAAGACAAAGAAGATCCTATGCTCCATAGTATACTTAATTTTATCCCATTCTGTTCTTAGTCACTATTCCTCTGTAATTCAGTCACTATTCATCTGTAACCTAGATTCACAGTTTGTAAACCTAAAACTCTGATACCACCTCTATCACGATCCGGTTTCCCCGACCTCAACGGTCCTAGGGCACGGGAAATGCCATTGGCAACCGACACACGTAGAACCCAATATCACATGCATCATCTATAAACCATAATATAATATTCATTTTAATTAGTTATCATCTATTCTGTTATTCTGTCAATCATTCTGTAATTTATTACAATTGGTTGTATAGTCATAAATCATATCATAATATCATCATATATTTCAAATATACCATTAAGCATCATATACACATGTTCATCTCCTACCTAACCTATACATACCCCATGGAGTAGCTAGATAATGAACACCAAAAAAATAATAATACACAGTATCAAAAAATATACATCAGATAATTGTCTGCAGATATCCCGGGATAATAAAAGACAGGAATCTGCACTATACTCCTCTCCTGAAATGGGTAAACAATGAAGAAGAGTGAGTATAGATGATACTCAGTGAATCTACATGCATCCACAATAATCATTAAGCAATAATAAAGCAATAGTATCAGTGGAATAGATAACAGTTTATAGAAATCAATATCAGGGTACAATATAGCCAATGAATACAATATAGGCCGATATCATATGGAAAGACAGATAATGGGATGGACTGTATGAAAAGAAATCATACAATTTCCAGTAATCAGTATCTGTATGGACCATGTAGGTCTCCAGTAATCCGTATCAGTAAGCATAAGGCTGATCAGACCTATGGCCAGAACCATAACCCCTCCTAGCTAGGGCATCAGTAATACAATGTGCACATTGCCGACAATATTTCCCCACTACTCTGTCGGATTGGTAGCTCTGCCAAACCATATAGGGTCAATAACAAGGGATACCATTATGCAACAATGGCATCCAACAATCAATCAGTCCAATATCAATCAGTTCAATATTAGTCAATTCAGTTATCAATAAGGACAATGGCACTGTTATAAATAACAAACAATCAATGGTAAATGATTTAACAATAAAGGAAAGACAAGGAATAAAAGTTAGTTCGGTAGCGAAAAACGGTAGATCAATTGGCATACCAACGTCGCTAGTGACAATGGCATTCAAATGGTAGGCCTATGGAATACAAACCAATAGGCCAATGGCAAATGAACTAGGCATTTCATCGAACATGTGGTGGACATACAATGGCAAGCCAATAGGTTAGGTTTAGGTTCAAATTTGACTTGCCCAATTCAATAAACACAAAGTCACATTGTCAATAAAGGTTTAGGCATCAAAGAAACACAATTAAACAATATCAAAATGAATCAAATTGGCTAAGAAATATCAAAGAAAATCAAACAAAAACATAAGCAATGAATAGTAAACCACATTCAGCCAAAGATGGGATTTCAGGGCAAGGTTCCAATCAATAATTCAATCAATTAGGCGTATTTTAGGATGCAATATAGACTCACCTAAGCTTCCAAATCACCTGAACAAGCTCACTTCTAAGCCAATTCAACCGAATTCCTCCAATAGGGCAATCCAAACTTCAATTCTACATCAATTAATCCATCAATTAGTTACCTAATCACATTCAATTGACTAATTCTAATATCAATTAACATAAATGAACAGTAAATCATCAAGTCATTTCATACAACTTCCATTTAAGCAACCTAATTAGGGATTTCAACAAAATTGCATCAATTGATGCAAATTAACACTAAACCCATCTAATTCAACCTAAACAACATTTAAATAATCAATCAAACCAAACAAATAAACTTCTTACCTCAAATGGACAAAGTGGCCGAAATCTTCAAGCTCTCCCCCTTTGATTTCCTTTGCTCTTTTCTACAAATTAAGGATAAAAATAAGTTAAGCTAGATGAAAACTCAACTTTTCCATCAATTTCCTTAAGAAATCTATAAGAAATGAAGAAGAAATTGAATAAAGAGAAGGGAAGTGGTGTTTCGGTTATGGAAGGAAGGAAGAAGAAGATGAAGAACAAATGGCTAAGTGTAAAATATAAAGAAAAATCAATTTGGCAAATTACAACTAACTCCCCGAACTTCCATCCATTACACTTTGATCCAAAATCTTCTGTAATTTATTCTGTCAATTCTGTTAAGATTTAGATATCAGAGTGGGGAGTCAATAAGCTTATTTTAATTTATACTTATTTATAAAAATAGTATTAGATTCATTCTTTAACCCCGACCGACCAATTTCTACTATTCACCTTTAACTTTCATTTATTTACCATTATGTCATTAGTTACTTTTTTAGTGTTTCTAAATGATTTTCACTTCTTTATTTTTAATAAAATTACACATAAATTATAGTGATCTTTTACCCCCAGATCAACTTCAAAAATTCTTCTGTTGACCAGACTGCTAATTTCTCGGCAGTGTTCTTGACATCGCCGCTTTCCGGAAAAATATCAAATTTGCTTTCTAACTGTGTCTCTAAAATTATTTCCCATCATTTCAAGACTAATGAACTACATTCTGAGAATTAATTCATGCATGAGAGTTACAACTTTCTAGGGTATTATAAATTTATCATGTTTTGGTTCTTTATTTTGATTCTCTATCAAACTAAAGAAAGGTAGAAGATGAGTTTTTTTTTTTTTTGATGCTCTATCAAAATATGAAAAGAAGAAGGAGTTTATGAGTTGATACCTTTTGTCTTGATCTTTGGGGAGGCGGCAGACGGAGTGTTCTTTCGGATCGGAGTTCCACCTTGAATTGATCGGAGCACGGGGAGATGGTTGACACGTAGAGAGATTGTCGAACTGCCTTTTACCTGACAATTCAAAAAGAAAAGAAAACAAATAGACAAAGTGACTTTATGTTAAATTAATTTTAAGACTCCACACATTTCAGATTTGGTCATTCTTTAGCTCAAAGAGAACTAAAGAAAATAAGAAAAATAGGTATATAAGGGAGAATAGAAGAAATCTAAGAAGAAAAATTCAACTTCAGAGATTTCGAGGCCTGGAACTAGGTTGAGGGGGTTAAATATTTATAATAGAAGCTTGAAGGGTCAAATCCCATCATCTTTCGATGTGGGATTTGGGAAAAAATAGGTTGAGAAAGTAGCTACCACAAGCAAGGCAAGCTGGTGCAATTGGAGGGGGATGGCAGTGCCACTAGGACCTTTAGCGACACAGAGTGCAAAGGAGGGTGGCAGGCCTGACAAGGAGCCACGCTGCTGCCCTCAATGAAGGGTGGCACCACCCCTTAAGGAGGGCGGCAATGCCTCCCCTTTGGGGTGGCAGTAAAGGCCCGAATATGTCTTTATGCTTTCTGAGTCCGTTTGTAAATGGTTTAGGCTCCGGTTAGCGCCATCCGGCTTGGCACAAGTCCGAGGGGTGTAAAAAACCAATGTTCACATAGAAGAGTTATTTTATTTTGTTATGTAATTATTTCATATTTATTGTATTAAATTCTTTAGAGCTCCACATTGTTAATTTAAGTATTAGATTTATGGTCATAGTTCAGTTTGTTGTTTGTTAAGAAAAAATATGATGTTGATGATGTTGTATGGATGATGATAACCCTAAGTGATAGAAATTTGATATTTTTTGCTCAGGTTCTGCATGACAGGTGGGCCCTTAGCCCTTGCTTTGTGACAGTTACAGCTGTCATTGTCATGACCCGATTTTCTGGATCGCAACGATCCTAGGGTACGGGAGATACTAATGGCGACTGATACCTGTAGAACCCAGTATCACATGTATAATCTATAAACCTTAATATATTATTCATTTTAGTTAGTTACCATCCATTATGCTATTCTGTAATTCATTATGTAAATTCTGCAATTGGCTGTACTCATCAAAATATCATATCAAACATCAACATATAACCCAAAATATTATCATCAATATATACAAATGTTCATCTCCTAGCTAACCCATACATACCTTATGGAGCAGCTAGATAATAAACATCAAAAGAATAATACAAAATCAGAAATATACATCAGATAACTGTCTGCAGATATCCCCGGATGACAAATGACAGGAATCTGCACTCTACTCCTCTCCTGAAATGGTTAAACAATGAAAAAGTGAGTATAGATGATACTTAGTGAATCTACATGCATCATCAATAAAACAGTAGGTAGCAATGAAGCAATAATATCAATAAGTCGAATAACAGTAAACAAAATCTGTAATGGGTTATAGTATAGCCAAAGAATAAAGTACAAGCTCGGTATCATATGGGAAGACAGATAAAGGGATGGACTATATGAAAAGAAATCATACAATCTCCAGTAATCCATATGGACCATATAGGTCTCCAGTAACATATCAATATCAGTGAGCATAAGGCTGATCAGACCCTATGGCCAGGACCATAGCCCCTCCCAGCTAGGGCATCAGTAATATAATGTGTACATCACCAACAGTATTTTCCCACTACCCTGTCAGATCGGTAGCTCTGTCAAGCCATATAAGGGTCAATATAACAAGGGATACCATTATGCAACAATGGCATCCATCAATCAATCAGTCCAAGATTAGTCAATTCAATTATCAATAATGATAATGGCAATGCTATAGATAACATACAATCAATGATAAATGGTTTGGCAATTAAGAAAGACATGGAACAAAAGTTAGTTCGGTGGCGGAAAACAGTAGGTCAATTGGCATGCCAACGTTGCTGGCGACAATGGCATTCAATTGGTAGGCTTATGGAATGCAAACCAATAGGCCAATGGCAAATAAACTAGGCATTTCATCAAACACATGGTGGGCATACAATGGCAAGCCAATAGGTTAGGTTTAGGTGCAAAATTGACTTGCCCAATTCAATCAACACACAGACACATTGTCAAGAAAAATATAGGCATCAAAGAAACATAATTAAACAACATCAAAATGGGATCAAATGGCATGAGAATTTAAGCAAAAACCAAGCAAAATTTCAAAGGGGGAATAGTGACTTAGGGTTCGACCCTGGTTAGGTTTTTGCAAATGGTTTCCATTCATCAATTCAATCTTATAGGCATATCAAATGATGCAATGTAAACTCACCTAAGCTTCCAAATCACCTTGAACAAGCCAATTCCAAGCCAATTCACTAAATGCACCAAATAGGTCACTTTGATCTAAACTTCAATTCTACATCAATTAATCCTTCAATTAGTTGCCTAATCATATCCAATTAACTAATTCTAACATCAATTAACCTAAACAAACTCTAAATCATCAACTCATTTCTTACAACTTCAATTTAGCCAACCAAATTAGGGATTTCTAATAAATAGCATCAATTGATGCAATTAACCACCAAACCCATTCAATTCAACCTAAATAACATCTAAATAATCAATAAAACTCAACAAATAAACTCCTTACCTAAAATGAGCAAGATGGCCGAATGCTAGAAGTCCTCAAATTCTTGGTTTCCTTAGCTTTTTCCTACAAATTGATGATGGCAATAGGTAAAGCTAGATGAGTACTCAATTTTTTCATAAATTTTCTAAGGATTTGATGAAGAAAAGAAGAAGAAAAGAAAGAAGAAATGGAGCTTAATGGTTCGGCCTAGCACAAGGAAGAAGAATGAAGAACAAATGGCTAAGTGTTGGAATATAAAGAAAAATCCATATGGCAAATTACAACTAACTCCCCGAACTTTCATCCATTATACTTTGGTCCCAAATCTTATGTAATTTATTCTGTCAATTCCGTTAAGATTTAGATATCAGAGTGGGGAGTCAATAAGCTTATTTTAATTTATACTTATTTATAAAAATGGTTCTGGAGTCATTCTATAACCCCGACCGATCAATTTCTACTATTCACCTTAAACTTCCATTTATTTACAATTATGCCATTAGTTACTTTTTCAGTGTTCCTAAATGATTTTCACTTCTTTCTTTTTACCAAAATTACACATAAATTATAGTGATCTTTTACCCCCAGGTCAACTTTAGAAATTCTTCTGTAGACCGGACTGCTAATTTCTCAGCAGTGTTCCCGACATCGCCGCTTTCCGGAAAAGTATCAAGTTTGCTTTGTAACTGTATCTCTAAAATTATTTCCCATTATTTCAAGACTAATGAACCACATACTGAGAATTAATTCATGCATGATAGTTATAACTTTCTAGGGTATTATATTCTACCCCCTACAAATAAATTCATCCTTGAATTTAAATAAAACATACCTCACTGTTGGAACATGAATGAATATCTGCTCCTCATCTCCTGCTCGCTCTCCCAAGTGCACTCCTCCATGGACTGATTCCTCCAAAGCACTTTAATCATCGGGATCTCCTTATTCTGAGGTTGTATGACCTATCGATCAATAATATACTTCCGCAGCATAGAGATATGGAAAACTGGATGTACATGGCTCATATTGGGTGGAAGAGCCAATCTATAGGCCACACTACCAATCTTTTCGAGAATCTCAAACGGGCCTATAAACCTTGGTGATAACTTACCCCTCTTCCCAAATCTCATAACACCCCTCATCAGTGAGACCTTAAGGAAGACATGATCACCAATTGCAAAATATATATCCTTCCTCTTCGGATCAACATAACTCTTCTGCCTACTGAAGGTAGTCCTCATCCGATCTCTGATCATAGGAACCTTTTCCATAGTCTCTCTGATCAACTCTAGCCCCTCTAGCTGCTTCTCTCTCGGCTCCACCCAACGCACTGGAGATCTACATTTTCTACCATATAGTGCTTCAAATGGAGCCATACCAATAAAAGAGTGATAACTGTTGTTGTAGGAGAACTCTATCAATGGCAGATAATAATCCTAGTTACCCTTAAAATCCAGAACACATAATCTCAACATATCCTTCAAAGTCTGGATCGTCCTCTCTGACTACCCATCTGTCCGCGGATGGAAAGTAGTACTGAACCGTAATTGGGTACCCATAGCCTCTTGAAACTTCTGCCAAAACTGAGATGTGAATTGTGTACCCTTATCTGATATAATCACCAAAGGAACTCCATGAAGTTGTACAATCTTATCCAGATACAACTGTGCATACTGAGCTGCATATAGCTGGTCTTAACCTTCAGAAAATGAGCAGACTTCGTCAACCAGTCAACAATCACCCAAATAGAATCATATCCCCTCGAAGTCCTCGGTAGACCAACTGTAAAATGCATAGTCACCTGTTCCCATTTCTACTCAAGCAACTCTATCTCCTGAAGTATCCCTGATGGCTTCTGATACTCGAACTTAACCTGCTGACAGGTTAAGCATTTAGACAGAAATTGAGCTACATCCTTCTTCATCCCTGGCCACTAATAAACATCCCTCAGATCATGGTGCATCTTGAAAATCCCTGGATGTACACTGTATATAGAATAGTGAGCCTCTCTCATAATCTTATCCCGTAGCCCATCAAAGTCTGGTACACATATGTGCTTCCCACATCTCAATACCCCACCCTCTACTATGAACTCTGTCATCTTCCCATTCTGTACCTCTCCTTTGAGCTTCAGTATATAAGGATCCCTATCCTGAGCCACTTTAATATCATTAATTAATAGTGACTTCACCCGAAATTGGGCTATCAGAGCCTGGTTCTGATCCTGGGATCCCAACTCCAACTCTACTCCCAAATATGCCAAATCCCTCATCTATTGAATCAATGGCCTCCTGCCAATCACAATATGAGCTAAACTGCCCATCGATTTCCTGCTCAAAGTATCAGCCACTACATTGTCCTTCCTTGGGTGATAAAGAATCTCGTAGTCATAATCCTTAAGAAGCTCCACCCATCTGCGCTGCCTAAGATTCAAATCCTTCTGCTGAAATATATACTGTAGACTCTTATGATCAGTATATATCTCACATTTCGATCCATACAAGTAATGTCTCCAAATCTTCAAGGCAAAAATCATAGTTGCCATCTCCAGATCATGAGTCGGATAATTTGCTTGATGCCTCTTTAACTGAAGAAAAGCATAAGCAATTACCTTACCAATCCGCATCAGCACATAACCCAGACCAATCCATGAAGCATCACAATACACTGTGAATTTCTCCGCCTCAACTGGTAATGCCAATATTGGAGCACTGGTAAGGAAATACTTCAAAGTTTGGAATCTACGATCACACTCATCTGTCCAGACATACCACTCTTGTTTCCTCATCAATCTAGTCAATGGAGCTATAATCTGGGAGAAATCATTCATAAACCTCCTATAATATCCAGCCATACCCAGAAAACTGCGCACCTCTGAAACACTGGTAGGCTGTGGCAAATTAGCAACCGCCTCAATCTTCTGAGGATCCTCCTTAATCCCATCCTTGCATATTACATGCCCAAGGAAGCACACTTCGGTTAACCAGAACTAACATTTAGATAACTTAGCATATAACCGATGCTCCCGAAGTGTCTGCAATACAATCTTTAGATGTTCCACATGCTCCTCTTCACTCCTGGAATAATAAGTATGTCATCAATGAATACAATGACAAACTTATCCAAATATGACCTAAACACCATGTTCATCAAATCCATAAAAGTAGCTGATGCATTGGTCAACCCGAATGGCAACACCAAAAACTCATAATGCCCATATCGGGTCCTGAAGGCAATCTTGGGTATATCACCCTTCTTAATCTTTAACTGGTGATACCCAGACCTCGGATCTATCTTCGAAACATGGCTAGCACCCTGAAACTCAAACTCTGGCTGCCCCTCAGGCTAGAATCTAACCCTCTTTCGATAACAGTCTATAACTGCTCGGTGAATCGTCAATCAATCCATACCCAAGATAACATCTAACTCTAGTACAGGCAACTCAATCAGATCAACACTCAAGATGTTATCATCAATCTCAATAACATAGTTAGGGTAATAATAATCAACATCTACACTATCACCCATAGGAGTAGCAATCATCAATGGAACATCTAATAATCTCTTTTTCTTATTCAATTCAGGTGCAAATGTGGTGACACAAAAGAGTGAGTAGCACTTGAATCAAATAAGGCATCTACAATCTCTTTCTGAATCAAGATAGTACCTATAACCACGTTGTCAGATCTCTGAGCCTCCTGGGTGTTAACTGTAAATACTTTGCCCTGACCTTTACCCTCTGAAGCCTACCTTTCCTCCCCTTCCTCTGCCTCTGCCTGTAGCTTCTCTACCCATATTCTAACTCATCTGAACCACTGGATGAGAAACTATGACAGATGGCTGCTACTGCTCATCCCATAGAGGACATCTGCTAATGAAGTGGCCCTGCTAACCAAACTTCAGACATGCTCCTGACTGAAATCGACACTCCCATCCATGCCTCCATCCACAAAACCCTCAAACTGGCACACCAGACACTTGTGCTGCTAGTTTAGTTAAACCCTGTGAGTAAGCAGGTGTAGACCGTACCACTAGTGGTCCTCTACTCTGAACTCTCCTCCTCTGACTACCACCTGATGATCTCTGCTCAAATCATAGCACGGGCTCAACCTGTCTAGGATGGGAGCTGCTCTCCCCCCTCCTAATCTGTGATCCTGGAACCCCTTTCCTTTTCTAGTCCCTCTTTGCTCTCTCAGTCTTGTATTTCTCCTCCATCTGAGTAGCCTTGTCATTCACCGTAGTCAAAGAAGTGAACTCTATAGCCAACAAAGCATTATGGAGTGCAGTATGAAGACCCCTCCGAAACCTACTAATCTGGTCAGCCTATATAGGTACAATATGAGTAGCATATGTACTCAACTGAATAAACCTAATGCTCTAATGTATGTAACCTAGAGCTCTGATACCACCTCAGTCACGACCCGATGTGAACATCGCGATAGTAACATATTAGTATCAGTAAGCATAGGGCTGATCAGACCCTATGGCCAGGACCATAGCCCTTCCCAGCTAGGGCATCAGTAATACAATGTGAACATCGCCGATAGTATTTTCCCACTACCCTGTCGGATCGGTAGCTCTATCAAGCCATATAAGGGTCAATATAACAAGGGATACCATTATACAACAATGGCATCCATCAATCAATCATTCCAAGATCAATCAATTCAATTATCAATAATGACAATGGCAATGCTATAGATAACATACAATCAATGATAAATAGTTTGGCAATTAAGAAAGACATGGAACAAAAGTTAGTTCAGTGGCGGAAAATTGTAGGTCAATTGGCATGCCAATGTCGCTGGCGACAATGACATTCAATTGGTAGGCCTATGGAATGTAAACCAATAGGCCAATAGCAAATAAACTAAGCATTTCATCAAACACATGGTGGGCATACAATGGCAAGCCAATAGGTTAGGTTTAGGTGCAAACTTGACTTGCCCAATTCAATCAACACAAAGACACATTGTCAAGAAAAATATAGGCATCAAAGAAACATAATTAAACAACATCAAAATGGGATCAAATGGCATAGGAATTCAAGCAAAAACCAAGCAAAATTTCAAAGGGGGAATAGTGACTTAGGGTTCGACCATGGTTAGGTTTTTGCAAATGGTTTCCATGCATCAATTCAATTATATAGGCATGTCAAATGATACAATGTAAACCCACCTAAACTTCCAAATCACCTTGAACAAACCAATTCCAAGCCAATTCACCAAATGCACCAAATAGGTCACTTTGATCCAAACTTTAATTCTACATTAATTAATCCATCAATTAGTTGCCTAATCATATTCAATTAACTAATTCTAACATCAATTAACCTAAACAAACTCTAAATCATCAACTCATTTCTTATAACTTCAATTTAGCCAACCAAATTAGGGATTTCTAACAAATAGCATCAATTGATGCAATTAACCACCAAACCCATTCAATTCAACCTAAATAACATCTAAATCATCAATAAAACTCAACAAATAAACTCCTTACCTAAAATGAGCAAGATGGTCGAATGCTAAAAGTCCTCCAATCCTTGGTTTCCTTAGCTTTTTCCTACAAATTGATGATGGCAATAGGTAAAGCTAGATGAGCACACAATTTTTCCATAAATTTTCTAAGGATTTGATGAAGAAAAGAAGAAGAAATGGAAGAAGAAATGGAGCTTGATGGTTCGACCTAGCACAAGGAAGAAAAATGAAGAACAAATGGCTAAGTGTTGGAATATAAAGAAAAATCCATGTGGCAAATTATAACTAACTCCCTGAACTTTCATCCATTACACTTTGGTCTAAAATCTTATGTAATTTATTTTGTCAATTCCGTTAAGATTTAGATATCAGAGTGGGGCGTCAATAAGTTTATTTTAATTTATACTTATTTATAAAAATAGTTATGGAGTCATTCTGTAACCCTAACCGACCAATTTTCCTTACTCACCTTAAACTTCCATTTATTTACAATTATGCCATTAGTTACTTTTTTTTGTGTTCCTAAATGATTTGCACTTCTTTCTTTTTACCAAAATTATACATAAATTATGGTGATCTTTTACCCCCAGGTTAACTTCAAAAATTTTTCTGTTGACCGGACTGCTAATTTCTCGGTAGTATTCCCGACACCGCCGCTTTCCGAAAAAGTATCAAGTTTGCTTTCTAACTGTCTATAAAATTATTTTCCATCATTTCAAGACTAATGAACCACATACTGAGAATTAATTCATGCATGATAGTTATAACTTTCTAGGGTATTACGGTCATATTTCAATTTTATTGTTTAGTAATAGGTCAGGCTTACTATGGGTTTTTGAAGCCTTATGCTTTCCTGTTCCCTAGTGCCGATCACATATCCAATACGGTTGGGTCATGACAGGTTATATTAGACATAACCGTCTAATCAACAATGGCCAATTTGGCCCTCTCAGACTCGGCAAGACCTAACCTACCTAGGGTTTCCCAATCTATATATCTAGTGGATAAGATGTTACGATTGGAAGTTAGGACCACAAATCTCTTATTTTCTTCTTCGATGAGAGAATGAAGAATACGGTCATGGTCGGAAGGTTGATTTGCAGGCTGTTGAGAATGTGTCTGTGGTTGCATTTGTGGTTGAGGTTGCAAAGGTCCAATAACCTTTTCCTTTCCTTTCTGAAGACAAGTTGATGGAGGAGGAGGTGGTAGAGACATGGATTCAATATCTGAAGAGCTTGAATCAGAAGATTCAAAGGTGGATTGGGTGAGTTTTGGTCGTTTGGCAGAAGTTGATTTTCTACCCTCAAGAGTTTTTATTCATTTTAGAGGTATTTTGTGTAATTGAGTGAGAAGATTGATGAAATTTGATGATAGTCAGTGAAGGAAATGATTTTCGCTCAGGGAAGTTGAGAGAAAATAGAGAAATGAAAAGTTAGGTTATGCATGAAATGCAGAGAGACATGATAAAAAAGATTTAAAATGTCTCAGTAGCAGCCGAGACTTATCAATAGCAGCTGCTACAAGATAAGTAGCAGGCGCTACTGCTACTTAGAGTAGTAGGAGCTACAATGAGATACATAAGGTATGGTAATAGTGTAGTGGCTGTTACCATATTTGTAGCATCCGCTATTCAAGGAAGAGAGAAAATATGAAAGTTTACCTAGATTCACGGGCGCTACAACTTGAGTAGCGGCCGTTACTTTGGAGTGTGTAAAAATGATACAGAAATGCCCATAATAGTATGCACTACAAATGAAAATATCACAACAAATTTCTTAATCAAACATCAATCAATTCAATTTTTCAACTTCACTGCCATCTAACAACCCCAATTCACGTTTAATAAAATTTAAAAGCTCCTCATTCAAGGTGTAATACCCCAACAGACAGAACAATAGGTAGTAAGTAGACAATAGATAGATATAATGAATTATAATAACTGATTAAGTATTAATTTAAGTATGAATAGGCTCAATGAATTATTGAAATATACAGAGAATAGTAAAGAGTAACACTCATTAATTTTTGAACCTCAATTGGGCCACTTTTGTGATACTATCTCGGAAAATATCGTTGTTAATTACACTGCCGATTAATTTAAGAATTTCTGAACCAGAGCTGGGGGGATTTAATTAGTTAATTTATGTGAAATTATGGTAAAAAGAAAGAGTTGAAAAATATTTAGGAATACTGAAAATAAAAATAATGGCAAAATCGTAATTTATGGCAGCTTTGGGGTAATTTTGGAAATCTACTATCTGAGATCCAGAAATGACCCAAAACTATTTTCAAATGATATAATAGCCCAAGATAAGGTATTTCACTCTCCACACTTGAGGTTGAGTCTGAACAGAATAGACAAAATAAATTACATAAAGTTTTGGGATTAAAATGCAATTAAAAAAAATTAGGCTAAAGTGCAATTAAACAAAGTTGTGGGACCTACCAATTCTAGAAAGAAGGCTAGGTAGCCAGCCATGGTGGGTAAAGAGAGGATATTTGATAGGAAATAATTAATTGATTTATCAAATTAAATGGAAAGATGACAAATAAGCAAAACTTTAGAAAATTCTACTTTATCTTCATTTCTTTTTAAAATGGTTTTTGGTGTATATAAAAAGACAAAGAGAATGGCTATGGGAAAGGTATTTGGATGAACCACTAATGTAGAGAAATGGCAAAAAAATATTATTCTAACCCTTTCCAAAGAAAACCAACTAAAAGTAGCTAGAAAATTGAAGAAGGAAGAAGATTAATAGAGAAAAACTAGATGGAATTTGGTATTCAAGCTATTTAGTGAAACAAAAGGAGGAGGAATTCAATGGTTCAAGTTTAAAGTAAATTTCCTAAAATTCAATTTTAAGTTTAATTTAAGAGTTATATGGTTTGATTTGACAAATAATTGAGGTAATTAAGCTAAAAGTGTTAAAGATGAGCTAGGGTTTTAAAGAGATTTTGAATCTATGTTGAAGCAGTAATTTATAGGCAGTAATTCGAAATTTTAATGACTGAATTTGAGGATGGACAAAACATAAAAATTATAGATAAATATGTTAGATAGATTTATTTAAAAGAAATTTGTAAAATTCGAAGTTGAGTAAAACTTGTGACTGACTTGGAAGTAGGTTTTCTAGAAAATGCTATTGTATTTTTATTGTAAAGACTGTTAGAGATAGAATTAGAAGAAGTATTAAACATGAAAAGTATTTATTTATATCTTATATATAAGCCTGTGAAAGGGTTTTTAAAGTGGATTTGTGTTTTATGAGATATTGAGCTATAATTGTTAACTGCTCGAATTGAATGATAAACATAATATAGGCTACTGAGTTCTATTAATATAAGGGCCTTAAATTCTGAATTTGAGAAAGTGTTAAACATAAAAGATGTTCATTTATATGTTATATAAATTTCTATAAAATTGTTTTGTAATTTGATAAATAAGAAATTAATTATAGGTATGGAAACAAGGTCTGTTTGGATAAAAATTTCAGGACAATAGTTTAACTTTGAAAATTCATTAATAATTATGCAATGATCCAAAATTCTAAAATTTGGATATGTTATAATATTATATGTCTATTTTCAATATGAAAAATAATTACAATAATTGGTTAAGTATAGATTGAGTTATTAGCAAAAGAATAGAATATGCCAAGTCAAAGTTACAGGGCAGAATGCAGGCAGCAGGGCTGGTTATGAGGCTAAGTTTAAATTAACACTATAAATTGTATAGTAATGGGAATAAGGTGAATTTTGGATATTCTCGAACTTGATATGTATAGTTTAAGTACGAATAAGAATTTTAGCAATTGGATAAGTGTATAAAAAGATATGGATAATGGAACACAGGCTGCCAATAAAGAATTTCGCACAGAAAAAACTTAATAATTTGGGAATTCTTAAGAATTTCTTTAATATAAGTAATGTAATTTTATGTTAAATAGTATCTAAATAGAAATTAATTGAATATGTAGAGTCAAGAATGAATAAAAGGCAGTGATGAGTACTATGAGCATTTGAGCAATGAACCAAGGAAATGGAATTAGAAAC
>CANXYC011831376.1:0-16098 GCA_948193065.1 Aleurites moluccanus
ATCAAAAGAACTCAAAAACCAACAACTTACCAAAAGTTCTTCAAAATCTTCTTTGAATTAATTCTTAATCTAAATGAGTTTTTCCTTGAAATCTAAGGTTATATTTGTGTTCACAAGGTAGGAATTAGTATGTTTCCATCAAAAAATGAAAGAAAAGCATAAGGTTTGATGTTGGCAAGGTGTGGCCGAAACTTCAATGGTGAAATAATGGAGTTTGTTGCATCGTTTAAGCTAAGGAAGAAGAAGAAGTTTGATGTGGTGGGAAAAATCTATCAACTAATCAAAGGTTTGATCCAATGGTTTAGGTTTATGGTAATTTTGGTGAAACCTAGCCATCCATCCATCCATTTTCCTTACTTTTATGCTATTTGTTCATCCAAAGTCAACAAAGGTGGCTGCCATATACATTTGCCATACCAAATCAAAAACCAATGGCAAAAATCCTATACTTTGAGCTTATGATAGCAAATTTGCAACCTATTCATCTAACCATCTATTTCTTCATCATTTGATCCAATGGTTAGATTTAATCAAGCCTAAAAAAATGCCATAAGGTTGCACACATTCTATAACTCTATATTAAAAAGGAAAAGGCCAAAATTCCCTTAGTGCAACCGAAGCACCTCAAGCACCTCAATTGAGCAGCTTGCCGGGAACTATTTTCAACCGGGTTTATTTCTCCGTCTATTATTCAAATAAACTAAATAATATCATTTTCAAGTCCTTAAATTCTTTTCTACCTTCAAAAATAGTGTTAAATCCATCAAAATCCGAAGGGGCTGTGAAATGACCATTTTACCCCCAGTTCACCAAAATTTCAAAATCACCTAATTTTGTCCTAACAGCCTTTAAACCACTTCTATGCCTAAAATCTACTCATATAACATGCATAACCATCAATTTCATGCATAAACACATAACATTATCAAATGCAAAAGAAAGAAAAAATTTTCCCCTTAATTGCCCCTTTAATTGTTTAGGTTGGGTTTAGGCTGAGGTGTTACATTCAGTAGATAAGAATCCCTGTCCTGAGCCACTTTTATATCATCAAGTAATAGTGACTTCACCCAAAATTAGGCTATCAGAGCCTGGTTCAAATCTTGGGATCCCAAATCTAACTCTACTCCATAATCTTCCAACTCCCTCATCTCTCGGATCAATGGCCTCTTGCCAATCACAATATGAGCTAGACTACCCATCGATTTCCTGCTCAGTGCATCAGCCACTACATTGGCCTTACCCAGGTGATAAAGGATCTCACAGTTATAATCCTTAAGTAACTCCACCCATCTGCGCTATCGAAGATTCAGATCCTTTTACTGAAATATATACTGTAGACTCTTATTATCAGTATATATCTCACATTTCGATCCATACAAGTAATATCTCCAAATCTTCAATGCAAAAATAATAGCTGCCATCTCCATATCATGGGTAGATAATTTACTTCATGCTTCTTTAACTGACGGGAAGCATAAGTAATTACCCTACCAATCTGCATCAATACACACCCCAGACCAATCCGTGAAGCATTACAATATACAGTAATTTTCTCCCCCT
Organism: Aleurites moluccanus; assembly: GCA_948193065.1. Classification (NCBI taxonomy): domain Eukaryota; kingdom Viridiplantae; phylum Streptophyta; class Magnoliopsida; order Malpighiales; family Euphorbiaceae; genus Aleurites; species Aleurites moluccanus. The sequence goes on from CANXYC011831376.1 coordinate 1,561, forward strand.
CTACTGGTAATGCCAACACTGGAGCACTGGTGAGGAAATACTTCAAAGTCTCAAAGCTACGATCACACTCATCAATCCATACATATTACTCCTGTTTCCTCATCAATCTAGTCAATAGAGCTGCAATCCGAGAATCCTTCATAAACCACTTGTAATATCCAGCCATACCTAGAAAACTACGAACCTCTGAAACACTGGTAGGCTGAGGCCAATTAGCAACCACTTCTATCTTCTGAGGATCCACCTTAATCCCATCCTTGCATATCACATGCCTAAGGAAATATACTTCGGTTATCCATAACTGGCATTTAGATAACTTAGCATACAACCAATACTCCCAAAGTGTCTGCAACACAATCTTTGGATGCTCCACATACTCCTCTTCACTCCTAGAATAGATAAGTATGTCATCAATGCATACAATGACAAACTTATCCAAATATGACCTGAACACCCTGTTCATCAAATCCATAAAAGCAGCCGGTGCATTGGTCAACCCGAATGGCAATACAAAAAACTCATAATGCCCATATCGGGTCTTGAAAGCAGTCTTAGGTATAACACCCTTCTTAATCTTCAACTAGTGATACCCATACCTCGTATCCATCTTTGAAAAATGGCTGGCACCCTACAGCTGATCAAACAAGTCATCTATCCGAGGCAATGGATACTTGTTCTTCACTGTCACCTTATTCAGCTGTCTGTAATCTATACATATCCTCAAAGAGCCATCTTTCTTCTTCACAAATAGTACCGGTGCACCTTAAGGAGAACTACTCGGTCTGATGAACCCTCTATCCAATAGCTCTCGCAACTGCACCTTTAATTCCTTCAGTTCTGTTGGAGCCATTTTATGGAGGAATAGATATAGGGTTAGTGTCTGCATGCACCTCAATCTCAAACTCTATCTTCCTATCAGGGGGCAATCCTGGCAACTCCTTAGGAAACACATCAGAAAACTCTTGAATTATCGGTATCTGATCAAACTGTATAGAAGATCTCTGTACATCTACTACATGTGCCAAATAGGCTGAACAATCTTTCCCAATCATCCTCCTGGCCTGAATAGTAGAAACTATATTAACTCAGAACTCCCGAATATCACCCTGAAACTCAAACTCTGGCTGCCCCTCAGGCTGAAATCTAACCCTCTTCCGATAACAATCTATAACTGCTCGGTGCCTCATAAACCAATCCATACCCAAAATAACATCTAGCTCTAACACAGACAACTCAATCAAATTAGCAGGCAATATGTTATCATCAATCTCAATCACACAGTCAGGTAATAAACATCAACACTATCACCTATAGGAGTAGCAATCATCAAAGGCATATCTAACAATCTACTTTCCTTATTCAATTTAGGTGCAAAATGTGGTGACACAAAAGAGTAAGTAGCACCCGAATCGAATAAGGCATCTGCAATCTCATTCTGAATCAAAATAGTACCTATAACCATGTTGTCAGATCTCTAGGCCTCATGGGTATTGACAGCAAACACTCTACCCTGACCCCTGCCAGCTGGAGCCTGACTACTACTGGGAGCCTGTCCTCCCCTGTCTCTGCCTCTGTCAGAAGTCTCTCTAACCACATTCTGACTCGCCTGACCCACTGGCTGAGAAACTATAACAGATGGTTGTTGCTCAGCCCTCAAAGGACACCTGCTAGCATAATGGCCCTGGTGGCCACACCTCAAACAAGTACCAGTCTATCTCTAACACTCCCCTCCATGTCTCCAACCATAAAACCCATAAGTAGGAATGTTGGGTGTCTAAACAGCTGGTCTTGAAGAACCCTGAGAATACACAAGTGCTGACTGAACCACTGGAGGTCCCCTACTCTGAATCCTCATCCTCTAACTACTAGGTGTAGACCTCTAATCAAACTAAGGCACTAGCTCTGTCTGTCTAGAATGGGAGCTACTCTCCCCCCTCCTAAACTATGATCCTAGACCCCCTTTCCTCTTCTGGTCCCTCTTAGCCCTTTCAGTCTTGTATTTTTTCCTCAATTTGTGTAGACTTGTCACTGTAGTCAAAGAAGTAAACTCTATAGCCAACAATGCATTATGTAATGCAGCATAAAGACCCCTCCAAAACATACTAATCAAATCAGCCTCTGTAGGTACAATATGAGTAGCATATCTACTCAACCTAATAAAATCCTTTGTGTATTCCTCCACAGATTTGTCCCCCTGCTATAACTGCTCAAATATGATCAAGTTATGGGTCTTTATCCCCTCTGTAATAAACTCATCTATCAAACCCTGTCGAAACTCAGCCCATGAAGGTGGATGCTCACCATAAAGCCTGGGCTCCATCCTCTTCGAAAATTAGGTCCATGCCTTACCCTTTAGTAGTAACCTAACCAGCTTAATAGCTCTCAACTCTGAACATGGTAGTCTCCTTACTACCTTCTCCACCTCCTCCAAGAAATCTATAGGATCAGTGCCTCTGTCTCCCCTAAACTCAGGTAGGTTTAGCTTCAGAAAGCTAAACATCGATACTCCACCCTCCTCTATCACTCTCTGACCTCCCTGTACAGCAGGTTCCCTCTAAACCCCCACTAGCTGCATAGGAGCTGGTACCACTGGAACTGCCTCTGGTACTATAGGTGGAGGCACAACTGCTGGGGTGGGTGGCGGAGGTACATGCTGTCGCTCCAGTCTCAAATCTGCCATCTCTCTCTATAACTCCATCAGTCCCCTCATTATCTCCACTCTCCAGGGGTCGTCACCCCTCTCCGAATCCTCTGAAGTTCGTCAAGATCTAGATGGACCCTCCGATACTGCAATCTCCCTCATCAATGACTCATTGGAGGCTAGCTCTGTCTTCCTGGTATCTCTGTCCCTATCATCGGGCATCTCTGTAATCTATCAAAAAAAATGAAAACAGTCTCAGAATATGACAAAAACACAGAATAATAACATATAACAAACGATGACAGCAAAAGACATCAAAGGAAATCCTATGCTCTATGGTATACTTAATTCTACCCCATTATGTACTTAGTCACTATTCCTTTATAATTCAGATACTATTCATCTGTAACCTAAGTTCCACTGTTTGTAACCTAGAGCTTTGATACCACCTTTGTCACGACCTGTTTCCAGATCGCGACGGTCCTAGGGCACGAGAGATGCCAATGGCGACCGACACCCGTAGAATCCAGCATCACATGCACAAACTATAAATCATAATATATTATCCATTTTACTTAGTTACCGTTCATTCGGTTATTTTGTAATTCATTCTGTAAATTTCTGCAATTGGCTGTAACAATCCATATATCATATCATATAAATATCATATAACTCATATGTCATTAAATATCATATATACATGTTCATTTCCTAGCTAACCCATACATACCCCATGGAACAGCTAGATTATGAACATCAAAATAATAATACAAAATTAGAAAATATACATCAGACTACCAGCAAAAATCCTCAGATGATAGACGACATGATTCTGCACTCTACTCCTTTCCTGAAATGGTTAAACAAAGAAAAGGTGAGTATATAAGATACTCAGTGAATCTATATGCATCAACAATAAAACAGTAGGTAGATAATGGAGCAACGGTACCAATAAATCAGATACAGTAAACAGAGTCAATGTCAGGTTACAGAATAGCCAAGGAATAAAATACAGGCTCGGTATCATATGGAAAGACAGATAAAGGGATGGACTGTATGAAATCATACAATCTCCAGTAAACAGTATGGACCATATGTGAACATATAAGTCTCCAACAGCATATCAGTATCAGTGAGCATAAGACTGATCAGGTCTTATGGCCAGGACCATAACCCCTCTTGCTAGGGCATCAGTAATACAATGTGCACATCGCCAACAGTATTTTCCCACGACCTTGTCGGGTCGGTAGCTCTGTCAAGCAACATTAGGATCAACAGAAAGAAATAGTATATCAATGGATACCATTATGCAACAATGGCATCCTCCATACCAATAAGCTCAAGATTAATCAATTCAATTATCAATAAGATCAATGGCAATGCGATATGTAACATACAATCAATGACAAAGAGTTTGGCAATTAAGAAAGACATGGAAATCCAATTGGTATGCCAACATCGCTGGCGACAATGGCATTCAAATGGTAGGCTTATGGAGTACAAAGCAATAGGCCAAAGGCAAATAAGCTAGGCATTTCATCAAACATACGGTGGGCATACAATGGCAAGCCAATAAGTTAGGTTAGGGTGCAAAATTGACTTACCCAATTTAACCAACAAAAAGCTACAATGGCAATTATACAATAGGCAATCAAAAAGCAAAATTAAACAACCATAAATTGGATCAAATAGCTAAGGAATTATGAAGAAAAACAAGCAAAAATATAGGGGCATGAATAATGCTAGTCATTTCGGCCAAAACTCAATTTCCATGTAAGGTTTCCAAATTCAATTTTAACATATTTGGCATGTTATTAGATGCATATTAGACTAACCTAAGCTTCCAAATAGCTTTGGACAATAGCTTTCCACCCAAAATCACTAATGGAGCTATAAAGCACACCTTTGTCACAAATTAAGTTCTACATCAAACAAACCATCAATTAGTTGTCTATTAACCACCAATTGACTAATTCTAACATCAATTAACATAATCAAACACTAATTGACATAGCTAAGTTACACAACTTCCATTAGGTTTAAAAATTTAGGGATTTCTAACAAATTGCATCAATTGATGCAATTAACCTTAAAATACATCTAATTCAACTTAAATAACATCTAATTAAACCAAAAGATTGAACAAAACACATCCTTACCTAAATGGAGTGAAGTGGCTAAATGGATGAAGCCTTCCAATCCTTGATTTCCTTAGTTTTTTCCTACAAATTGATGATGGAATTAGATAGAACTAGGTTTAGGCTCAATTTTTCTATGAATTTTTCTAAGGAATTTGATGAAGAAATGAAGAAGAATTGAAGATTGAAGTGGGAGAAGTGGTTCGGCCTCTTTGAAGAAGAAGAAGAAGATGAAATTTTTATCTAAGTGATGGAATAAATAGAAAAATCCATATGGAAAATTACAACTTAACCCTCAAACTTCCATATATCATATTTTGGTCCAAAATCTTCTGTAATTTATTCTGTCAATTCTGTCAGGATTTATAATTTAAAGTGGGGAATCAATAAGCTTATTTTAATTTATACTTATTTATAAAAATGGTTCCAGAGTCATTCTATAACTCTGACGGACCCATTTCCACCATTCACCTTAAACTTTCATTTATTTATGATTTTGCCATTGGTTACTTTTCCAGTGTTCCTAAATAATTTTCACTTCTTTCTTTTTACCAAAATCACACATGCATTATAGTGATCTTTTATCCCCAGGTCAACTTTAGAAACTCTTCTGTTGACCGGATTGCTAATTTCTCGACAGTGTTCTCGACACCGTCGTTTTCCGAAAAAGTAACTAATTCGCTTTCTAACTGTGTCTCTAAAATTATTTTCCATCATTTCAAGACTTATAAACCACATACTGAGAACTAAATCATGCATGTGAGTTAGGAATTTATAGGGTATTACAAACACCCATAAAACCCCTGCAATCACATCCTTTCAATTCGATATATTCATAATACTAACTCACTATTCATTTACTAATAGATAATATTTAGGCAACATGGCACATATTCATCATTAAAACTCATTTTACATATATATCATACCATAGTCATTTAACTTACATAACTGGTCATAAGGGTTATTATATAACCACCCTAATGTAACCACAGAGCTTTCTAATAGTACAAAGTAGGAAATACTCAAATAGGACTTTACATAACAAAAGTCTGGTTCTAATAGCAGAAGGAGGAAACCTTTTGGAACCACTACTAGTCTATTATGTACCTGAAAATATTAAACTAATAAACAGTGAGTATATAATACTCAGTGAGTCATAAATATGTCATTATACACATAAGGTTAGGTAATATAGTAGGTCAGTCCACCAAATAGTTAATACAAGATCAGTAATAGTGTTACAAGTCAAATAGGTCACTGAAGACAAATAGGTTTAGAATATCAATGCAATCCAGTCAATCAGTGGAGTAATTATCTAGTATCATGGATGAATAGAAAAACATGATAGATAAAGGGTCTGTAAACACATAATAAATTGCTATAGTCTGGTAGCATATCTAATCCAATAAAAGTAGCATAAGGTTGATAAGATCTTATGACTAGGACAATAACCCTTTCCTAACAAGAGTCCAAATATAATGATAATACATTATGCACAATGTCGATGGTATTCACCTACTGCCCCATTGAAAGGTAGTTATGTCATATAAGCATATAATAGAAACAATAAGGTTCAATATGTTATTCAATGAACAGTGGGATCAATAGGGATCAATCAATCAATAATCAAGTAAACATAGAAATAGACTTATGATTCAGTGTCATTAAGTCAAGTTAGGGTATAGGTACAAAAGGAGGCAAAGAAGCAAGTTTATGCTGGTGAAATTGATATTCATTTGTACTTGCAAAATTGGTACTCATTGGTAGGCAATCAAAGGTTCATTTAGGCCTTTTGTCAAACACATGGTGGGCAACAATTCAAAGGTATTTCGGTAGGGTTTTTGGATAATTTTAACAAAGTCAATATATCCAACAACAAGTACTCAATCTCAACAAAGTATTAGGCATTCAAAACAAATCAAATACACAAAGGAATTTGAGTAAAAATTTGGCTGAAAATTGAATAAAAAATCAAAGGAAGGTGCATTATATGGTTCGGCTAAAACATGGAATTTAGAAGGAAATTTTAATAATTCAAAGAATGATGATTTAGGTGCAATGACATATTTATAACTCACATCAATCACTTGATTAGCCAAAAATACAATTTCAGTTTCAATTTTCAAAGTAAGCCAATATCCCTTCTTCACTATTTCCATCATCTTTTCCACTTTCTTTTTGTGATATATATTCAAATTAATATGGTTTAGGCTTATTTTAATATAGAAATTATATTTATAAGCTTAAATTGAATTAAACTTAATTAACCCTAATTTTTGGATCTTTGGGAGTAATAGAAATCCTACCAGCATCCTTAATTCAATTATTTATATCTTGAGCTAAAATTATCCAATTACTTTAATTTTTGTATTTCTTAAACTAGATACATAAGGTTATAACATATTCAAAATTTAACTTAATATATACACTATATAATTTTTGGTGAATATTTAAAGTCTACCCTTTCCTGTGTAAGTGTCCATCCGGACAGGTCCTATTTCTATATTCATATCTCACAACGTACATATCCAAATTAAAAACTATTTTATAGTCATATAGTTCATATATAATTAAATAATTTTTTTTTTAATTTATACTTTATCTAATTCTTCCTTTCAAATTATCAAATGATATAAACAATATAGGACTTCCTGCAGAATTTACAACATGAACCAATCCCACTTAAAGATCAATATCTCTTTATACACATTAAATTTTTCAAAACTTTTTTACAGGAATATAACTTTCATGTTTTATATTTTGTTAAAATCGTTTCTTAAGACTATTAAAATTAAAATGTAAGTTTATGTTCCAATTTCTCTAATCCCCTCTAAAATTTATTCTTCTTCAAACCCTAAACATAGGGTTTATAACTTTAGAAATCCAAAATTTCAATATACATATTTACATATATTTAGTTTTAATTTATCAATCTATCAATTATTCTAAATCTATAATTTATAAAAATTAATTAAAGATGAAGGAATAAAGACTTACATTAGAATTAATTGGTTTGTTGTGATATGAGAAAGAAGTTGAAAGAAGAACTTGAGAAGAAGGGGTGGAGAAATTTCGGCCAACATGTAAAATGAATGAAGAAAATCTAGCATTTATGTAATAGGATGTGGGTCCCACCATTTTTATGAATTTATATTTTTATCATTTCCTTGTTCACTTATTTACAATATTGTCATTCACTTGTTTATGCTAAAAGTTAAAAATGTAAATTTTTTATAGGGAAGCTTTTGGTTATTAAAATAGAAGAGAGGAAAGAAATAGGTTATATTTAGTTCTCATTTCATTTAATACCATTTTTCAGTGTGAAACTGATCATAGATAGGAGATTTTCATTTTGTTCTTGACTTTTCTCTTTATTTACAATTTTACCATTCTTTGAAATTCATTAACTTGTTATTCATTTTGAGTTCTATGTTTTTAGTGTCATATTTAATTACATTTAGTAGGCAAGATTGTTTAAGCACTTCATTCTTGATATTCTTGGTTTATTGTATAAATATCTCTTTCGAATATAAGTTAAAACTTAAGTTCGTACAAGTGTTGGAGTGAAATTCGAAAAAAATAATTCCTAGGTACTCTGGTAGAATATTCTAGAGTGTTACAAAAATATGTTCAAAAATCATAAGAGAAAGGTAAAATCACCATATCAAATCATATTTTCAAAAATTGAAGATTAATTAATATAATTTTAAGATATAAATTATTTAAATACAATCATATTAAGATTTCAATATCACAAGCTCATGTTTTACAACTAAAGATAATTTCAAAAATAATTCATAGCTAAATATTTATTTAACGAAAAAATTTAAAATTTTAGCAAAAATTAAAAATAATAAGAAAAATAAGTAATCCTTCTCACACACTTTAAAATCTCACATTATTCTCAACGTGAAAGAAAGATAAAATAATAATAATTAAACAAAAAAAAAAAGTTAGAATATTTACTCACAACTACTTTTCGCGGTGAAGTCCATTTAAGTTAATCTTTAGAAAAAAAAAAAGTTATATTAATAATGAATATTATTGAAAATGCAAAATATTCTAACTAAAAAATTTAAACATAAATGTCACGACCCGCTTTTGAGCCGCGACGGTCCTAGGGCACGGGTAGACTTAAGGTCACCGGAAACCTGTAGAACCCATAAACAATCCATTTATCAATCATTCAATCAATATTAATTCATTTATCAATATTTAAATCCTATTTATTACTTATAAATTTTACAAAAATTTTACCAAAGTTTCCTTTGTAATTTTAATACTATTCCAGACCCAAAACAGTGTCTCTCAAAAATTTCACAGCCTGCACTAAAAATTATTTTACACTCCCAATAATTTGCCGACCCTATACCCTCAACTTCACAGTTCAACAGTCATACATAGCACTTCTAAATCTTTTTCAAAACATGAAAATTTCATTTTTATCATTTATCTCTGTCACTGTCTTTATCACTTATTATCATTGACATTTTCAATCATTATGCATTATACATTACATTTTGAATGTCACTGTAATATTAAATATTTTACTATTCATACAACATTATAATACTCAATTATCTAATTATATATAGTACAATGGAGCTCTATGAGTGGACACTTATAACCTTCAATGAATAATATTCTACCTTGCTGTACTTGACATGCCAAGTCGGAGAAGAAATTGACTTGGAATCAGCCTTCACTATCTCATTCCTGTAAAAATTATAAACCACAATAGGGTGAGTATAAAAATACTCAGTGAGCATGCATACATCATTAAACATGAGATAAAAGCATATAATAATAAAGATCTCAGTGGTAAGCAATAAAATATAAATTTGGAATCAATATCGAGTTACAGTATAGCCAAAGAATAAACATAGGCTCGGTATCATATGAAAAAACAGATAATGGGATGGACTGTATGAAAAGAAATCATACAATCTCCAATCAGTATGGACCATATAGGTTTCCAGTATCATATCAATATCAGTGAGCATAAGGCCGATCAGGCCCTATGACCAGGACCATAACCCCTCCTAGCTAGGGTATCAGTAATACAATGTGCACATCGCCGACAATATTTTCCCACTACCTTGTCGGATCAGTAGCACTGCCAAGCCATCTCAAGGTCAATAATGAGGGATACCATAAGCAACAATGGCATCCAGATATCAGTCAGTCCAATAACAATCAATTCGGTATCAATCAGTATAGTAATCAATATAATCAATGGCTTTCAATTCACGAGTTTACTTATCAATCAGTACACAATAGGCATTTCAATATCAATAGCAATCAATAAATATGGATAAATTTCAATCTTTAGGAAGATCAAAGAATGATCAACAATAACAAGTGGTATTTAATTAAGAAAGAAATATACTCATTGGATTAACAAATCAAAACATGAGTATGCATAATGATGTATACATTACTCACCTCATAGAGCACTTCCTATTGCACTTTTCTTATTCCTTCCGTTTTCGTTTTCATTTCCATTTCCTTGGTTCATTGCTCACATACTCATCACCATCTTTCATTCATTCTTGACTCTACATATCCAATTAATTTCCATTTAGATACTATTTAATAAAAACTTACATTACTTATATTTATATTAAAGAAAATTCCTCAAATTTTCAAGTTACTAGGATTTTGCCTATAAAGAACCTTACTAGCAGCCTGTGTTCTATTACTCATATCTCTCTCTACAATTATCCAATTGCTTCGATTATTATTTCTAATTAAACTTAACATATAAGATTATAATATATCCAAATTTTGTATTAAAATCATTACTACACAATTTATAGTGTTAATTTAAACTTATGCCTATAATTAGCTCTGCTACCCTGTATTCTGCCTGCAATCCTATTCTGGCAGATTATGTTCTTTTACTAATAACTCAATAAATACTTAACCAATTACTATAATTTTTTTTCTATTGAAAATATACACATAAAATTATAATATATCCAAATTTCAGAATTTTTGGATTATTGTATAATTATTAGTGAATTTTCAAAATTAAATTACTTCCCTGAAATCTCTATACAAACATGCCATGTTTCTATGCCTATAATAAATTTGGTACTCATCCAATTATAAAACCATTTTACAGTCATTTATATCACACATAAATGATCATTTTTAATTGTATCACTTTCTCTAATTCAGAATTTAAGGTCCTCAAATTAATATAATTCTATAACCTATGTTCTGTTAGACAGCCAATCTGGTCAGTCTACACTTATGACCTAATATATCATAAACCACAATTCCAATTACAAAACACTTTTACAGGACTATAGATAAGATATTAATAAACACTTTTAATGTTAAATACTTCTTCTAATTCTGTCTCTATCATTATGTACAATAAAAACACAGTAGCCTTTTCTAGAAAACCTAATTCTAGTCCAGTCACAGTTTTTACTCAATAACTCTTCCCTCACTTTGAATTTTCCAAATTTTTTTTACAGACATCTAATTAACATATTTATCTAAAACTTTCATGTTTTAACTATTCTCAAATTCAGTCTTTAAAATTTTGGAATAATAGCTACAATTTACTGCCTCAAAACAGAATTCAAAAACTATATTAACCCTAACTCATTCTTAACATTTTTAGCTTAATTACTTCAATTATTTACCAAATCAAACCATTGAACTCTTAAATTAAACTAAAAGCTGAAGTTTAAGAACCTTACTTTAAGTTAAACTCTTGGATTTCATCCTCTTTGATCCCTCCAATTGCTTAAATTTCAAACTTTCTGTTAACTATCTTCATCAAGCTTCTTTCTTCCATTAATTTTTGCTAATCTTTTTGTTAAATGATTTCTATGAAATTGTAGGAGTAATTCTCTCTTTTTTTTTTCTTTTTTTTTTTTTTTCTATATAAGTGGTTTGGCATCCCCAATATAAAATAGATAGCTTTCTTTTATTTTTTATATATATATATATATAAAGCTAATAGAAACTGCAAGGAAGAAAGAACTTTGAAGAAAATTTTAGAAACAAACAATTGTCAAATTCATGTTAAAACTTAAGAAAATATCCTCAAAATATTTTTTTGGCCCTTTGCTGAATATGCAGCCGGCCGCTCCTTTCTTTGTTCTAGAATGGATGGGTCCCACACCTTGAATTCACTTTGACCCAAAATTTTTCTTATTTGTATTTTTGACCCCAAAACTTTCTGTAATTTTTTATGTCTATTCTGTTTAGATTCAACCTCAAGTGTGGGGAGTGAAATAACTTATTTTAAGTTGTTCTATTCTTTAAAAATAGTTCTAGGTCATTTCTAGATTTCAAACAGTTAATTTTCAAAATTGCCCTCAAAGTTGCCTTTATTTATAATTTTGCCATTACTCTCATTTTCAGTATTCCAAAATATTTTTCAACTCTTTCTTTTCACCATAATTTCACATAAAATTAACTTATTTAATCCCCCTAGATTTGGATAAAAAATTCTTAAATTAGCCGGACTGCTATTTTCCCGGCAGTATTTTCGACACTGACGATTTCCGGAAAAGTTTTATATTTGCTTTCTAATTGTGTCTCTAAAATTATTTCCCATCATTTCAATACTTTTAAACCATACACTGAGAATTAAATCATTCATATAAGATGGGGCTTCCTAGGGTACTGCAATAAATAATCACAAAAAATAATTTGAACAGTAATGAAAATAGTTAACTAACATGAAACTAAAAACAAGAAATTAAAACAAACAATTATTTAAATGTAATCGTAAATAAAAAGTAAAGACAAATTATCTTTAATAAGCATTATCATTAAAAGCTAAAAGTTTTGTGAAAAAAATACTGAAATTAAAAATAAAATTAGTCCAAAGCATTGTCAAGATAAATTCATTCCGAGATTTCTAGTGGATCGAGCAGGATGCACGATGCTATCAAGGCGTCTAATAATTTCTTCATGCTGAAGTCATAAACGCTCATCCATAGCATCCATTCGTGCATCTATTTTGACTAAAATTTTCTTTTTGGAAAGAAATGAGTTATCATAAATATTATCAGAATTTTCACTATTTCCTTTTGTGCAGCTCCTCCACTTTTGGATTTCGAGCCAGAGCTCTGCTCTCTTCCAAGGACTCTATCCAATAATAGGAGTTTCCTTCCTGCCAAATCAACCTCATCTCTCTCAGAGTGTTCAATTCAAGCTTGGTATTTCATGCAACCTTTTCATTAGACTATTATTGGCATCAAACTCCCTTATAGAGTCCCTGAGTAATGACAGTAACTATTCCACACACACATATATATCCTCTAGACTTGATCTCCAACTAAATGAGATGCCAACCAATAACCTCTATTTATTTTCCTCCCATTAACCATGCACCACAAAATAAATAGGTCATTATTTATTATAATGTCATAGTTGTACTCTCTTCCAAATGAACCATAAGCCATGAACCTATATAAATATCTCAACAGAGGATCCTTTAGGGAAGTGCCCTTAAGGCAGTTTACGCTCTAAGTATATTTCTATGTTAAAAGTTTTGTGGCGTAATCACACAACTTAGGAATGAATATGGGAGGCCGAAGTTGAGATGCGAGAAAAATATCCCTACTTATTTGTTTCTAATTAATTTTATTATAAATTAATGTTTTAAATTTTATAATTATTGATTTGAACTAAAATTTTCCATTAACGATAAAATATTGTATTTCATAATTGATCCTTATTTTTAATTCGGGAACGAAGTTCTTTTAAGAGAGGAAGATTGTAATACCATGAATTTTTATTTAATTTATAAATAAATATTTACATTTATTTAATTAAATTTTAATTTTAAATTAATTTTATTTATTAATTTTATTTACTTGTTGGGAAATATTATAGAAATATTCCAAGGAATATTTCCAAAATATTATTTGAATTTAAATATTATTATTATTATTATTATTATTATTATTATTTATAGGGAATGGGGATTGGTTGTCTGAAATACAACCAGTCAGGAAAGAGAAAGAGAGAGAAAAAAAACTTTTTCCTCAGGCTTTGTCATCATCTAGCCTCCGACTGACGACACGTGTCTATTTAGGGAATCAATAGCCACCGACCAACCTACCACCAGAAGACCGTTGTCGTCTGGTGTTAAAGCAAGCCCCACACGTCGCTCGAGTAACTTGCCGCTAGTAGACATTTCATGACATTTTTGCCTCATTTCCTGACATTTCTAATACGATTGGACTCTTCTCTTCATAAGCTTTCATTTGACATCTCATTTGCAATTTTTGAAGTTAATTTGAAATTTTGGCCAAAATTTAGTGTCCCTTTTCATTTGATGGAGGAGAGTGACCAATTTTTGTAGACTCTAGTGACCAATACTTTTAGATTCTATATGTCGAGACAAATTTGTTGATACCCTATTTTCCACCAATCACTACCGTCGAAAAGTTTTTCGACGACCGACAGTTGAGTATCGCTCAAAAATTATTGAAATTATTTTCTAGTATTTATTTGGTAGTTAAATATTTTAATAATGAATGAATTATTTTATAATAATATTTGATGATAAATTAAGACAATGAATTATAAAAATAATGTAACACCCTAGCTTAAAAGCTTAGAACATAAGCATAAAGGGGTAAACCTAAGGGTTTTTCATTTATTTATATGTTATGTATGATGCATGATTTTGCTTAAATTGAATGAATATGCATGTTTTAGATAGTTTTACACATGTAAAAGTACATCAAAGGCTGTTAGGAAGAAATTGGAAGAAAC
>CANXYC011831568.1:0-12373 GCA_948193065.1 Aleurites moluccanus
ATTCTTCTTCGCCTTGGAAGTTTAGTATATAAATGTAATCATATAATTTCAAAGTGTTGTAAACAAAGTATATAGTTAAAGTTCCATGGTACTGTTTTAGTTGGCATGTATTTGTATATAATGTCCTTGTCTTGGAATGCAAGTTAATATCTATATATGGTTGTTCATATTTGAGATTGTGTTAAATATGGAATTATGGATGAGTTTGAGAAATTGTGGAGATCCAGAGGGATCTGTTTATTTGTGTTGTATGGAGATTGATTATGGAAGTGTTTATATTGTGTTTTTGGCCAGGGCATGCTCCTTAAATATAGGGGATGCTGCCCGATTTTGTTTGTATTGCATAAGCTATATTAAGCTTACTTATGTATGCATGCCATATAGTTTTATTAATGGGTTCTTCGTGGTATTGGTAGCATAAGCATCACCCGTACCCTAAGACCGTCATGGCTCCTAAGTTGGGCTGTGACAACAACTGATATGGTAATCTTATATGACTGTTGCATTTAGATACATGATATTATAGGGAATCACTATATGATTATGATGTGAGTTGTGTTTGGAGGTTGTATAAGGATTTGATATTGATATTAGAAGTATTTTGTTGTGTTTTCTATTTGGGCAATGTTAATATTATAGGGGAGACTCTGTCTGATTTCCTGTAAATTTAAAGTGTTTTTAAAAAAAAAATATGTCATAAAATGATTAAATGAAATGAAGCATGTAACTTGGGTTCTTCGTGGTACTGGTATGAAAAATATTCCTGTGCCCTAGGACCGTCATAGCCCTATAGTGTGGGTTGTGACATAATCCTTTCTACCTATACAGATGTATCGGTGCCTATCTCAGGCTCCCCACTATCAGCCCTATGCTGGCCCTCCATATCGGGTATATCACCCCTATTCACACTGCTTGACATATCTCTGCATATATTTAAATAAACAACCATTCATATACCATAAAGGAATTATTTACACTATAGATTCATAAAATTTAAAATAGCAAGGATAACATCTAACTTAGACGATACACAAACTCCTATGTTCCTTGGTATATACTCTATTACTGACATATAACATCACAGGTTTACTAAATCTTTAGATCTAAAACCATATCTGTCACGGCCTAATTTTAGACCATGACGGTCCTAGGGTATAGGTAATGCCAAGGTGATCAGTACCTCGAAGAACCCATGCTTTTACATTAACTTAACTTTTTACAATCATTACTTAACCTGTGATACATTTATGTGATAATTTTTCTTTAAAACATCATAATATTCATGCAAAAAAACTGACAGAGTTTCCTTTGTAACTCTGACTTAAGCTATCCGTAAAACATATAAATTGCACTTCCAAAAATAGTATACATCCCCTTATAACCTCCAGTAGTCAATCACAACTCAATATGCACTTCAATATTTGAAATCATATCTCATATCATACACATATCATATAAAGTTCTCATGTCATATATATGTACATCATATACATATTCATAATATATCTGGTTATCATATGATCATATTGACATTCTATTTAAGTCAATCCAAACCCTCTATACATTATACCAAGGAACTTTTATACATAGGAGTGACCTCAAATACATACATCTGTTATCCAAGGCTGAAGATGATGTAGCCAATGGATGACTGCCTCACTGAGGTCCTGAAAACATATAACCACTGAGGGGGTAAGTATAACATTATACTTAGTGAGTCAATATATATATATGTGAGTATGCAATATTATTCACGAACAGTCACATCTTGCCATTAATGATCTATAAATATAAATACTGGTGATAGCATGATGAAGTACATATCATGAACCATAATGTATATAATATAACAGGAGCCTGTAACATGTCATATCGTATCATATCATGTTGAATTGTTACTTCTCTTCATCTCATACTCCCCCAATCAACCATATAATGGCATAGGGAATTTCACCCCTCCTTAGCAGAGGTCATAACATATATCTGTGTGCACAGCCGATAGTTTGTTTCTACACCATCGAAGTAATCCAGTTACAACATATTGTATGCAGATGTCTCATATAGCATAAACATATCAAATAAGTCTCATATAGCAATGAATATAACATAATTAGATCTCATATGGCTGTGAAAATATCATAAATATATCCATAATCAATAATGTAATAAATTTGGGTCATGTCAAAAATTTGCTCGGCGGGGCCCAAATTGAGATGCCTCAACTGGCTCCCTAATTACGGGTCTGTTTCTCATTTTTCTGACACTTTCTAGTTTTCCATGAAATCAATATCAATATGGCATTTTCTTTATACCAATAACAAATACATATATATAATAGACAATTGGGCTTGGTTTCATATAAAAAGCCATTCAGAATAATTTTTATAGCAATTCAAAAGTTGTGCCAATTATAGGCATTTCGGTAGCTCTGTTTTAGGTCATATTAGTAAATCTGCCCAAAAATGGATCATTAATGGTTTTCAAGCAAGGTTATCATTTCATATGCATAAATGCATGAATTATGAATGAATAATACATCAATCATATATATAGACTCACCTCTATCAAAAACTCCCAAATAATTCCCTAGAAACCCTAGCCAGCCCGCGACTCGCCGTCGGCTGCTCTTACCTGGGAACTTTCCCCTATAATATCCAAATTGCTATTATAACACTTATACTCACTATAGACCATATCAAAACTCATATCATACCATAGTCAAGCATATTAACACATAACAACATACATAAACACACATTATACACATATTACATATCATGCACATCAAAGGCCTTATATCATTCTTTTAACACTTTTCATATCTTTTATGCATGAAATGCATTTCTATCATCATATATCATTGACATTACACATATTCATGATTATTATGCTAAGTTATGAACTTCCAAACACTTAGCTAAATATTCCATACCAAACATACACAAATTTCCAATTATGCTTTCAAATCACTTATTCCATTCAATCTTTCCACATTTAAACTTACACATTTCAATCATTTAAGCCATTATACTATATTCAAATCTTACTTACTCATTTGCATTTGCCTAATATCTTAAAGTAGTAAAGTCAACATGTTATCACTTTAATGGAAATCATTCCATTCTTCCATTTTTCAACACCAATCAAATATACAACATTCATAAACATCAAATGCATAACATTTATTCATAATTACCTATCAAACATCAAAGTACATAGGCATTATCTATCATCGTCATATTCGGCCAAACCAACATTCATTCCAAATGAATTTCTGTCACAACATAACTTTAGACTATGACGATCCTAGGGTACGGGTAATGCCTAAGCCACCAGTACCTCGAAGAACTCATGATTTTACTTTTACATTCATAACTTAACCTGTGATACATTTTAGGTGATAATTTTTTTAAAACATCATAACAATCATACAGAAAAAATGACAGAGATTCCTTTGTAACTCTGAATTAAGCTATCCGTAAAACATATAAATTTTCACTCCCAATATAACATACATCCCCTTATATCCTCCATTAATCAATTGCAACTCAAAATGCACTTCAATATTTTCATTCATATCACATAACATATACATATCATATTAAGCTCATTTATCATATATATGTACAACATATACATTATCATATCACATTTGATTACCATTAGATCATTTTGACATTATACTCAAACCTCTGTACATTATATACCAAGGAACTTCTATACACAGGAGTGACCTTAAATACATACATCCGATCCAAGGCTGGAGATGGTGTAGCCAATGGATGACTGCCTCACTAAGGTCCTGAAATCATGTAACCACTGAAAGAGGGTGAGTATAACATTATATTCAGTGAGTCATTCTATATATATGAGTATGCAATAATATTCATGATAGTCACATCTATCCATTAATGATCTGTAAATAGAAATGTTGGTGATAGTATGATAAAATACATGTCATGGATCATAATGCATATAATATACAAGAGCCTGTAACATGTTAAACTATATCTTCACTTCCCTTCATCACATATCCATCCAATCACACCATGGCATAGGGAATATTCTTACCCTCCCTAGCAGAGGCCATATCATATATCTGTGATCACAGCCGATAGTTTATTTCTACACCATTGAAGTAGTCCTGTTATAACATATTATATGCAAATGTCTCAAATAGCATAAACATATTAAAATAAGTCTCAAATGGGACTTAAATAATGATATATATCAATAATAGAACCAAAGAAAGGGTTTGGTTCATTTTCATATTTTTGCCCGCCGAAGCCCAGTTTGCACTGCCACAACTGGCTCCCAAATTACGGGTCCGTTTTTCATTTTTCAGGCACTTTCTGGTTTGCCTTGAAATCAATATATACATATCAATTTCTTTATACCAATCATAAGTAAATATATATATAAGATGATTGGGCTTGGTTTCAGGTTAAAAAGCCTTTTAGAATAAGTTTTATAGCATTTCAAAGTTTGTGCCAAACTTAGGTATTTCGGTGGCACCATTTTAGGTCAAATTGGCAAAATTGCCCAAATATGGATCATTAATGGTTTTCAAGCAAATTTATCATTTCATATGCATAAATGCATGACTTATGAATGTATAATGCATCAAACATATATATAGACTCACCTTAATTACAAACTTCCAAAAATCTCTTTCAATAGGCCTAGTTAGCCCGTGATTCCCCGTCCACTGCTCTAACTTGGGACGATTCTCCTATAACAACTAAATTTGTCTTATAAGACACATATCCACTATAAACCATATTAAAACATATATTATGCCATATTAAGGCATAATCAAGCATATTAACACATAAACACATACATTATACACATATTACACATTAAGCACATCAAAGGCCCTATATTACCCTTTTAACACTTTTCATATCTTTTATGCATCAAATGCATTTCCATCACCACAAATCATTCACATTACACATATTCATCAATATAATGCTAAGTTATGAACTTCCAAACACTTAGCTCAATATTCCATACCAAACATACACAAATTCTCACTTATGCTTTAAACCACTTATACCATGCAATCTTCATACATTTAACCTTATACATTTCAATCATTTTAGCCATTATACTATAATCAAACTTTAGTTCTTCATTTGCATTTTCCTAACACCTTAAAGTAACAAAGTCCATATGTTATCACTTTAATGGAAATCATTCCACTCATCCATTTTTCAACACCAATTAAACATACAACATTAATCTACACCAAATGCATTACATATAATCAATTAAACCTAACAAATGCCAAAGCATTAAGGAATTTCAAGCACTTCCAAGTTTCATCCAAAATACCATTCCTTCCAAATGCATTCATTTCAAACTTTTAGCCATCAATTCATGTTAATTACATCAAATATACATCATTTACACCTTTAAAACCAATTAAACATCAAAATCACACATTTTGTTCTTCATCATTGATTTCGACCATTCTTGATTCTTTAACCAAATGAGTTTGTTTCCTTCATTTGACCACAAATTCATATCATACACATAATTTGAACCAAAAGATTCATCAAAACATCAATTTGATCCAAAGTTCTTCCTATCAGGGTTTCAATCCATCTTTTTGTATTCTAACCATATAAAATAGGTTTTGATCACTAATAAACATCAAGGAACACCATATGAACATCATTAAATCAAAAGAACTTCAAAACTAATAACTTACCAAAAATTCTTCAAAATTTTCTTTGAATTAATTTGTTGCCTAAATGAGTTTTTCTTTGTAATCTAAGGTTAGATTTGAGTTCACAAGGTAGGAACTAGTATATTTCCATCAAAAAATGGAAGAAAACCATAAATTTTGGTGTGTCCTAAGGTTGCCGAAACTTTGGTGTGATGAACAATGGAAATTCATCAACTTTTAAGCTTAATAAAGTTAACAATGGTGAAGTGGTGGAAAAAATCCACCAAAATATCCATTTAATGATTCCATACATCAATCTTATGATTAAAATGGTGAAACCTAGCCATCCATCCATCCATCCATCTTTCATACTTTTATGCCATTGGTTAATCAAAGTCAACAATGATGACTTAAGGATACATTTGCCATACCAAATCCAAAACCAAAGCCAATAATCCTATACATTGTGCTTAAGATAGCAAATTTGAAACCTATTGATCTAACCATCCATTTCTTCATCATTTGATCTAATGGCTAGATTTAATCAAGCCTAAATTAATTTCATGAGGTTGCATAAATAATATAATTCCATATCTCAAAGGAAAAGACCATAATGCCCTTAGTTTAACTGAAGAACCTCAAGCACCTCAATTGAGGAGCTTACCCAGTACACTTTTCAATCGTGTTTATTTCTCCATCAAATCTTCAAATAAATTAAATAACATCATTTTCAAGTCCTTAAATTATTTTCTACCTTCAAATATCATGTTAATTCCATAAGAACTCAAAGGGGGGAGAAATGACCATTTTGCCCCCAATTCACAAAATTTCAAGTTTTTCCCAATTTCTTCCTAACAACCTTTGATGCACTTTTACATGTGTAAAACTGTCAAAAACATGCATATTCATACAATTTTAAGCATAAACATGCATCATACATATCATATAAACAAACAAAGTATTCCCTTAGGTTTGCCCTTTCAAGCTTATGTTCTAAGCCTTTAGACTAGGGTGTTACATTCTACCCCCTTTCAATTAAATTCGTCCTCGAATTTACTTAAGGTATAAGGTTAAATAATAACCTAAAGCAGTAAATAGTGATGGGTATCTCTGTCTCATCTCAGCCTCACTCTGCCAAGTACATTCCTCTACTGTCCTATTTCTCCATAAGACTTTGACCATAGGAATGCTCTTATTGCGAAGCTGTTTGGTCTACTGATAAACTTTCTCAACTGGCACTTCTTCATAAGCTAACTCATCATTTACCTCTACATCCTGTAGTTGAAGAACATGGGAGGGATCTGATACATACTTCATCAATATTGAAAAATGGAAAACTCGATGCACATATCCCATGTTTGGAGGTAGTGCCAATCTGTAGGATACATCCCCTACCCTATCTAAAACCTCGAAAGGACCTATATATCTAGGTGATAACTTTCTTTTCTTTCCAAATCTCATAACTCCCTTCATTGGAGAGATCTTAAGGAAAACATGATCACCTATACTAAACTGTATGTCCTTTCTCTTAGGATCAGCATAACTCTTCTGCCTACTGAAGGCAGTCCTAATTCTTTCTTTAATCAATGGCACCTTTTCTATTGTCTCTCTAATCAAATCAGGGCCCTCTAGCTGTCTCTCTCCAGGTTCTACGTAGCATATTGAAGATATGTACTTTCTTCCATACAGAGCTTCATACGGTGCCATGTCAATAGTGGAGTGGTAAATGTTGTTGTAGGCAAACTCAATCAATGGCGGGTAATGATCACAGCTGCCCTTGTAATCCATCACACAAAACCTTAACATATCCTCTAAGGTCTGTATAGTCCTCTCTGTACGACCATCTGTCTATGGGTGAAATGCAATGCTGAACTGTAGCTTAGTACCTAAAGACTCCTAGAATTTCTGCTAGAATCTAGAAGTAATCTGAGTACCCCTATCAGAAATGATTACCAATGGTACCCCATGCAGTCTAACAATCTTGTCAATATATAGTTACGCATACTGAACTGCTGTATAAGTAGTCTTTACTTCCAGGAAATGAGCTAATTTGGTCAACCTGTCCACTATTACCTATATAGAATCATATCCCCTCTGTGTCCTTGGTAATCCAACCACAAAGTCCATAGTAACCTGTTCCCATTTCCACTCAGGTAATTGAATCTCCTGTAATAAGCCAGATGGCTTCTGATGTACCACTTTAACCTGCTGACAGGCTAAATAGGTAGGCACAAATTTAGTTATGTCACCTTTCATGTTGGACCACTAATAATGATGTTTCAAATTCTGATACATCTTTGTGACACCCGGATGAATAGTATATAAAGCATAATGAATCTCCTCCATGATCTGCTTTCTCAAACCATCACAGTCAGGTACATATAATCTATCATTACATCTCAATACATTATCCCTAACTATAAATTCAAGAGCATTATCTTCACTGACTAACTCCATGATCCTCACCAATTATGCATCTTCACCCCGAGAATTCTTTATTTCATCTAACAATAGGGGTTTAACCTGAAATTGTGCTATCAGCACCTGTTCCTATCCCTGTAATTCAAAATTCAAAGTAAATCCCATTGCTATCAATTCCTTGAATTCCTGTACTAGAGGCTTCTTTGTAACTGCCACATGTGATAAACTTCCCATAGATTTTCTGTTAAGTGCATCTGCTACCACATTAGCTTTCCATAGGTGATACAGAATCTGACAATCATAGTCTTTTAGCAGTTCAATCCATCGCCTCTGTCTCATATTCAGTTCTTTTTGCTGCAGTAGGAACTGAAGACTCTTGTGATCTGTATAAATTTCATATTTAACCCCATAAAGATAATGTCTCCAGATTTTCAAATCAAAGATTACTGTTTCCATCTCCAGATCATTGGTGGGATAATTTGCTTCATGCTTCTTTAAATGTCTAGAAGCATAAGCAATTACCTTCCTATCCTACATCAGCACACATCCCAGTCCAATTCTAGATGCATCACAATATATGGAAAAAGTAACAGTCTTAGTGGGTAATGTTAACACTAGAGCAGTAGTCAAACAAGTCTTGAGAGTTTTAAAGCTTCTCTCACAATGTTCACTCCAATTAAACTTTTATTGCTTCTAGGTCAATCTGGTCAATGGAGCAACTATCTTTAAGATGTCTTTCAAAAATCTCCTTTATTACCCAGCTAATCCCACAAAACTTCTCACCTCTGTCATTGTAGTAGGTCGAGGCCAATTAGACACTGCCTCCACTTTTTGAGGATCAACCTTGATGCCATCTTTGCTAATAACATGCCCCAGAAATGCTACCTCTGTCAACCAGAAATCACACTTTGCAAGCTTGGCATATAACTGATGCTCTCTCAGAATCTGCAATGTGATCCTAAGATGCTCTTCATGTTTCTCTTTTCTCCTAGAATAGATAAGATTATCATAAATGAAGACAATGATAAACTTATCTAAATAGGTCTTGAACACTCTATTCATCAGGTCTATGGAAGCTGTTGGTGCATTAGTCAACCTAAATGGTAGCACTAGGAACTCATAGTGCCCATATTGGGTTCTGAAAGTAGTCTTTGAAACATGTTCCTTCTTGATTTTCATCTGATGGTATCCTGATCTTAAGTCAATCTTGGAGAAATAGTAGGCTCCCTGTAATTGATCAAACAGATCATCTATCCTGGGCAGAGGATATCTATTCTTCACTTTTACCTTATTCAGTTGTTTGTAGTCGATGCACATTTTCATTGTCCCATCTTTCTTTTTAACATACAACACTAGAGGTCCCCAAGGTGAACTACCGGGTCTAATAAACCTATATCAAGCAGTTCCTGCAACTGTACTTTCAACTCCTTTAGCTCTGGTGGTGCCATTCTGTGAGGAGAAATAGAGATCGGATATGTACCAGGATACACCTCAGTTTTAAACTTTATCTCCCTGTCTGGTGGTAATCCAGGAAGATCTGTAGGGAAAACATTAGAAAAATCCTGTACCACTGGAATATGCTCTAATTCCTTAGGTTCCTTTGTAGTATCTGTCACAGATGCCAAATAAGCTGTGCACCCTTTCCTTAATAACCTCTGTGCCTGTATAGCTGAAATCAACCCTGTCATTTTCTTATTTTTCTCTCCCTAAAACATAAATCTTTCCTGTTCATCCATTCTAAACTATACTTGTTTTAAGGAACAAACAATAACAGCCCTGTATGCAGTTAACAAGTCCATGCCCAAAATAACATCAAATTCCAAAACTGGCAACTCAATTAGATCTGCGAGCATTACCTTATCAGCTATCCTTACAGGACAGTTTCTATACCTATGGCCAACAATAACAATTTCCCTTAAGGGAGTGGCTACCTCTAAAGGCATCAATAAGGGTTCCCTAATTATCCCCATTTTCCTAACAAACACACAAGATACAAAGGAGTGTGTGGCACCAGAATCAAATAGTGTGTATGCCTTAATATCATGGATAGGAACCATACCTACTACTGCGTCCTGCTATCCCTGGGCTTGCTGTGGAGTTATGGCAAAAACTCTTCCTTGCCCTCTACCTGTTGTACGCTGTGCTGTAGGCTGACCCTGACCTGCTGGTCTGCCTCTACTAGCTCCCCCTCTGGTCATCTGTACAGTAGGCTGGGATGCCACTAAACCTATCTACTGTGGAGCTCTCATAGGACAATCCCTTAGAAAATGGCCAAACTGTCCACAATGGAAACATGATCCTACTCTGGCCCTGCATTCACCAGCATGCCTCTTCCCATAATGCACACATGGAGGTATCTCTGCACTCTGCTGTACTAGTCTACTAGACCCTCTGGAATATGCAAGGGTAGGTGGTCTCATCTTGCCTCCCCTAGGAGCATCCCTCCTCTGACTTTGTACAGATGACATGGTATGATTGGATGGATATGTGATGGAAGGGAAGTGAAGCTACAGTTTGCTATATGATACAATATAACAAGTTATAGGCTCATGGTCTATTATATGCATTATGATCCATGATATGTATTTCATCATGCTATCAACAACATTTCTATTTATAGATCATTAATGGATAGATGTGACTATCATGAATATTATTGCATACTCATATATATAATGACTCACTGAGTATAAAGTTATACTCACCCTTTCAGTGGTTACATGTTTTCAGGACCTTAATGAGGCAGTCATCCATTGGCTACATCATCTCCAACCTTGGATCAGATGTATGTATTTGAGGTCACTCCTATGTATAGAGGTTCCTTGGTATATAATGTACAGAGGTTTGAGTTCACTTAAGTAAAATGTCAAAATGATCAAATGGTAATCAAATGTGATATGATAATGTATATGTTGTACATATATATGATATATGAGCTTCATATGATATGTATATGTTATGTGATATGAATGAAAATATTGAAGTGCATTTTGAGTTGAAATTGATCAATGGAGGTTATAAGGGGATGTATGTTATGTTGGGAGTGCAAATTTATATGTTTTGCGGATAGCTTAAGTTAGAGTTACAAAGAAAACTCTATCAGTTTTTCTGCATGATTAATATGATGTTTTAAAAAAAATTATCACATAAAATGTATCACAGTTTATGTTATGAATGTAAAAGTAAAAGCATGGGTTCTTCGAGGTACTGGTGGCTTAGGCATTACCTGTACCCTAGGACCGTCATAGTCTAAAGTTAGGTTGTGACAAGCATTGGAGATTTGACAAAGGTGAAATTCAAAGTAGCCTAATTTGGGCATTTCGATTGAATTGGTGAAATTGATTTGTGCAAAGGCTAATT
Source organism: Aleurites moluccanus (assembly GCA_948193065.1). Taxonomy (NCBI): domain Eukaryota; kingdom Viridiplantae; phylum Streptophyta; class Magnoliopsida; order Malpighiales; family Euphorbiaceae; genus Aleurites; species Aleurites moluccanus. The sequence goes on from CANXYC011831568.1 coordinate 11,459, forward strand.
GGAGGGCTAGGTGAGTTTAATATGCATCATTTATCATGTCAAATGTGTTGGATTGAATTATGAAAACCAATCTTGGAAGCCATGTTTGTCCGAACTATAATTGCCAAATTTTGCCTAAATTTTTGTTGTGTTTTTCCTTTGGTTCCTATGCCTTTTTGATCTGTTATATGTTGTTTATTGTTGGAAACCAAATACTTAATGAATAACCTACATTTTGTACTTATTATTAGAAACTAGAGCAATTTCAATGTTGCCCAAAACCTTGACACAATGTCTATTGAATAATGCCTAGTTCAAATTCATAGGCCTACCATTGATTTCATCCATAGACCTATTGTTTCAATGCCATAGTCGCTAGCGACATTGGCATGCCAATTGAGCCAACTTCTTGAATTGATTTGTCCAACTTTTGATTCAATCCAATGTTAATTGCTAATTATAATACCATTGTTAATTGCTTCTTGTATTGATGTTTTATTGATTTCATACTCATCCAATTGATTTCTGATGAGTTATTTATATTGCCGATGCCATTGTTTTGAAATGGTATCTATTGATATGTATTGCTTTTATTGACTCCGAGGTGATTTGACAGAGCTGCAGTTTGGATAGGGTAGTGACTACATACTGTCGACCTTGTGCACATTGTATTAATTTGATACCTTATACTAGGAAGGGATGTCCTAGTCATAAGACCCATACAATCTTATGTTTATATATATATATTATCCTGTACTAGGAAGGGATGTCCTAGTCATAAGACCTACACAGTCTTATGTTTATACATATAGCAATTTATGCTTGCCACATTTCTATGAGTTTCATGGCTCTATATCTGTCACTTTCATCTTTTCCAAGTGATATGTGTTTCATTGCTATGTCATTTCCATCTTGATCATGTGTTATTGATTCTAT